>JAFELO010002083.1:0-28882 GCA_017140195.1 Eumaeus atala
TCATTGCCTCACCGAGACTATGAACTGTGACGGGGATATAGGGTCGGTCTTGCCACGATCATTGCCTCATTGAGACTTGAGTCTTTTGCTAGCGTCATCACTAACCGCACAAGTTGTGTGTGACAGGTATTGAAATTAACACCTACCATTTTGCTTTTGTCGAAGTTGGATAACCTCTCAAAGTACAGCCCTCATAGTCTATGACAACAAAATATGAGTTTCGAGGGGCGAAATCGACTTTTTTATACTCTAAGTGGAAGAAGAGGAAAAACATTCGAGTGTAAACCCGACCGATCGTGCTGGCTAAATTCCGCTACAATGTAGCATTCTCTGACTTAGCTAAGGCCCAAGTGGAGCGTACCTGGCCAGCGAGGACGAGTGTGCTCAGAGGAAGCAATTCAGGCGCGGCCCGCTTGTGCACCGGAGCAACGCGGCTTGCGCAAGCGCACGCGAGCCACGACCTTACCTACCGTCTATGTACTTTTACTGCACACATGCACACACATAGGTAGTACACAGACACACATACGAACATAGGACACACGAGTAGACAAGTCCAGCCCATTAGAGGGAATTTACTACAGACATCACGTCATGGAAATAAGCTGCTCCTTCCAGAATGTCTAAATTTGATGGCTTGTTTGTAACTGATTATATAGAATTACTATTTGACACTTTATTGGAGTCTTTTGATGACCGGCTGTGGCGGGTTCTAGTCCCCTAGATGTCTCAGACGTTTATGTATGTATTATATACATTTCTATTATAAAAAGATTAAATGTATAAAATTTCGTCCCCCCTCCCCTATCCTCACTATCGGCCGCCGTGGTGGAGGGGTTTGTGTACCAACCCTTATGGGTTACCAAAAAGCCATATAGTGAGTAGCCCGTCAAGTCTGGAGTGCTGAAGGCGCTACGATTGAATCTGCTCTATTTTCGAGCAGACCACATGTCGTAGCTCGGCTCTTTCACCACATGTCTTTGCCATTAAAAGGCAGAATCTCGCAATAACACTTTTAGTTACATACAAGGCTGATTTATAAGTGGCAGAAATGAAGAACTTAAAAAAGGATAGGCAAACAAAATTTATTACATTATATTCTATAATCATCTTTTCGATAATAGTGCGCCAAATTTGTATTTATTCGAACTGATAGAATTTGTGTCCAACAATTCTCTTGACTTTTCTGGGGACCTAGAATTTTCACTGCGATAAATTTTCTCAACAATGGAAAGAAACGAATTCGTGCGGTGGTAAAGTTGTACGTTTTAAAATGGAAAAAAGCAACCCAGATTAAAGTCAAGCAAGGTAGTGTTTTAAGTAATACTACTGCTCCTGCACTGAGTACAATTAACGCCTGGATAATTGATTTCAAACGTGGGAGACAGAGCTGCGAAGACGCCAACAGGTCTGGCCGTCCAAATTAAATCACAAAACCGGACATGATCAAAAAGATTTAAAAAATCGTTTCGAATGATCGGCGTTCAAAGTTACGGTGGATAGCAGAGATGGTAAGCATTTCCTCCTCTGAACGCGTTTTTAACATTTTACACAAACATTCGCGAATGAAATAGCTTTGCGCGCTATGGGTGCCGCGTTTGTTCACTGTTAACCAAAAGCAACGTCGACTCGACGATTCCTCGGAGTGTTTGGTGCTGTTTAATTTTTTTATTTATTTTTAAATGAACCAGGCAACAAAACGCCCACATTGTTAGTAATAAACTAGAAACTGTGGTAGTATAATAATAATTTAAAGAAGCGTACAATTAATACTATTAAGACCCGATTGTTCCCAAATGAGCCCTATGAACAAACCTACAGTGATTCGAGTAGAAACAATCAAGTCGGGGTGGAGGCTGGCCGCACACTGCAGAGCGTCAAGGCGCATGGAAGCTATCCACCGCGTCTCCGTGAACATCTCCAATGCACTGCAGAAACGAGACGGCCCACTAACACCCGGAACGCGTTATTACATTGGACGCGGAGAGGGCTACATGCTCCCGGAATAAAACTCGCCCACAGGCCACTGGTGTTAAAAGAAATACAATAAGCTTTAATTAAAGTCACTTTTACAAGCATAGAGCAACGAGCAAACCTGCAGGCGAGCACATTCGCTCTAACAGATAACGCTCCCCGCTCCCGCTCAATATCCGCACCAACCTTTAGGTCGGCAGTTATCATGTGCCCCAGATATTTAAGCTCATCCACTGTCTTTAGAGTCCCTCCATCCAAAATAATAGGGGGCACATGCTAAGGACAATTACAACCACAAAAGCCATGCAATCACTCTTCTTAAGGTTGTATTTCAACCGATGACCTCGAATATAGGACTCGCAACAACCAGTGAGCTGTTTCAAGCCCCCAACCGACGCGCTTAGCAACACCATGTCATCTGCGTAGCTGATGTTATTCACATTAACACCACTAACATGACACCCGACACCCTGATTACTCAGCACGACGATCGGTGCGTCCATGTAAAGATGGAAGAGCTTCGTTGAGGTCCGACCACCCTGCCTCACCCTACACTCCAACCTGTACGGTTCGGACACCGAGCCCGCCCATCTAACGCAGACGGTCTGTTTCGCATACCAACATTTAATGATATTTAAAATGTCTCGGCGCAGCTTTATGTCCTCTAGCTTCTGTCAGAGAATATCATAGCAAAAGAGATCAGAAGCCTTAGACAGGTCAAGGAAGCATGCATAAATTGGCACCCGTCTCACTATGTAGTACCTGACCGTCAGCTTTAAACAGAAGATTGCACTCTCAGACGATAATCCCGCTCGGAAACCGAACTGTTTATGATGAAGCTTCAGGTGATTATCGAGTGCAACGTTCAGCAGACCGTGGAGCACATTCGCTAGAATCGTGGCCAATGATATCGGGCGGTAATTGTTTTTATGGGATATGTCACCTATCTTGGATTTCAAAATGGGCACCACTAACGCCTTAATCAACTGGCTGGGGTAAATACCCGTGACGCAGACTCAAGGAGGTCAACAACGCAAGGACCCTCGGCATATGAGGACCAGCGTAGGTGTTCCCAAAAAGGCTGTCGTGACCGGGTGACTTCCCCTAGACAGTTTTTATTACAACGGCTACCTCTTTCGCAGAACAGACCTTAAAATTATCACAGTACGTAGCATCGACCACATCGATCAGCTAGATCTCTTCATAAGTCAGAGGCAATCTGTCTCCACAGGCCTACAAGATCTAACCTCAGGTCTAGGCCTCTAGTGTCATAGTTGAAGGCGTTTGCATCAGCATCCAACTATCTATGAAATATCTGGGGCTCGTGACTGATGTAGTTTTGTGTCAGCGCAGGGCATGCCATAATTGCGGTGTTCAGACCCATTGGCTAGTGAGGAAACATGGCCGCTCCACTTTCAGATTGATGCAGATGCTAACGGGGCACGGTTGTAATGAAAGTATCTGTGTCGCATACGAGTCCGAGTGCCACCACTGTGGGAACTGTCCCGAAGACACCGCACTGCAGAGTGCTCAGCGTGGACCCAGCAGTGACATGACATCCTAGATATCATCAGCATGGCAGGTCTCACGCTCGACACCATGGTCCAGGAAATGAATGGTACATAGCCAGATCCTTTTCGACGGGGGATGGGTAGGTGGCTAAGGTCTCCGAGGATTATCCTTCTCTAGGCAGCACCCCGTATTAAAACAAACATTTAACATGTTGTGCGCATACGACATATCGTTAACCGAACAGAACGAGAACAACGAAATACACACACAAATACAAACAATGACTGAGTAAAGCAGACGCGAACATTTATTATTCTGAGTTGTTGTAAGAGCCAAATCGTAAAGTCAGACAGAACCATGATTTGGTGTAAGAGAGCTTGTTCAATCACAAATGTATTTCATTAGTCTTTACGGAAAAACTCTGTTCGGCTTTGATGTGAAATTTAGCACAGATATAGGTTAAAGGCTAGTATAACATAAAATACTTTTTAGCCCATTTTGTGGCGCAACCACTTTATGAATTATAAATAACTTTATTTTTACCAAGGCCCATTTTTTACATACACGTGTGCCCACTAAAATATAGTGTTAGTAAGAATACATGAAATTAAAGTAAATATATCTTTAACTATTATTTTTGTAGTTGATTGTCACTTTTTGATGGAAATTCATGTTTTTTCAAAAAATTATTTATTTATTCAAAGGCATTAATGCCTTTGAATAAATAAATAAATTAATGAATAAACAAATATTTCTTTTTTTACTTTTTACACAATTATTTTACTAGTTTCGACTTATCATCATCAGATATGTCGAAACTGGTCGTAAATATAAATTGAAGAGTTAATAACTGTGGAAAAAGTACATAAATTTATTTATTTATTCAAGTGCTATCTTTAATATGGTGTCCACTGTTAGTGAATCAATTTTAGCAGTTTTAACAGCAAACCGTGGGTGTATACGCTCCTTTACCGTGGCTTGACAATTAGCGTAGCGCCAGTCACTGGCATCATTTATCCACTGGCGCTCTCTCGCTGCTCTCGGCGACAGTCTGCGATAGACACGCGGAACTGTCAACTCACCGCGCCCTAATAACTGTACTAATGGACGATAAACAAACGAGCTTTTTAGGACGAGGTAGTGCCATGCATGGTACATGACACTACTTCCTCCTGTGCAACGGAATTTGGCCGGCACGAACGGGAGAGTACCTCTCGACTATATAATACCGCTGCAAAGAGAAATCTTCAGTGTCGTACTTCGTGCGGTTTGTGAGTAGCCGGTGGTCCGTTATGGGGGTAAAGAAGGGCAACACATAGTAAGTATGTGGATGTTCATGGGCGTCGGTAGTCGTAAAAAGGCACCGAATGCTCGTTCGATATATAAAAAAATTCTATGAGAAAAAAAACGAGCCTTCGTATCGCCCTGTAGTAAGACATTTTTTCAGTTTCATTATCAGCCCTTATACACACATAAGGGCCTATGTTTGGCAGTGGACCGCCACTACTGGACATGGGTCTCTTTCATTGAACGCCAAAACGACTGATCTCCTACTACTAGCATCCCTCCCGGGCCGGCTACTGCACGAAGATCGCCTGCCCACCTGGTGAACGGTCGACCAACACTTCGTTTTCCAAAACGCGGCCTCCACTCCAGAACCTTACTTGCCCGTCTGCCATCTGTTCCTCTGAGTCTCTGAATCAGCTCGCTAAAGTGGCAATGTGCTGGTCATTGCCACTTTAGCGAGCTGATTCGTCGCGTGATATCGGATACATTAGTTATCTCCCTTATGACTTTGAATTGTGTCGGACAGAGAAATACTCAACAAAGAGTTCCATGGGCCGCTGTGCTAACCCAAACTTGCGGACCAGTCCTGAATTAAGAGTCCATGTTTCGGCCCCGTCACGGTGATGACCTCATCAAGGTGTGAACGCATTGATTGAAGACGTTTGTCTTGAAGCTGCCCAACCCAACTGAATCCTTCTATTGGCTTCCTTCTGGAAGTTATGTCTACCTAATTACAGTAGTTTCCCGAGGTAGACGTATTCGTTTACGACATCGTGAACAGCACCATCGACGTTGACCGGCCTGGGGAGAACGTGCTCGTTGTACCTTCGTCTTGTCCATGTTTTTTATACCTTAAAGTTGACTCAGATTGAATAGCGCGTTACTAGTACTACTGGTTATATCATGTGGCTTCACACGCGTCTAACCCACAGGAACTATTATTTTTTTCCATAAAAAATTCACATTATTCTAGATTCTTATCTACATAAAAACAAGCAGACAACGCTTATTACATAACACTAGCGACCCACACCGACATCGCCCAGGTTCGACATCGACAGGGGCCCAGGTTGTCTTCTTAACAAAATACTACACACTAAATCCTTCCTCAGGCTTCGCTGTATCTTTGAATGAAAATCAGTTCTGTGGATTCAAAGAAAATCGATCACATACATACAGACAGCTTTTGGATACTTCGTTTTATGTATAGATTAGTACAGACCAACGTGATGATGGTGATGATATTGCAACTGGCGTCACACAATCTGCACGACAATGTAGCTTCAACTTCACACCACTGTCATAGTCCTAATCGGCTGCAATGCCGCTTCGATATTTAAATTAACATTTACGTTAGCAAGTAAAAATTGAAAACATGTCAACAACCCCTGACAGATATTAAGCAGAATGTCTCGGGGCGGGCGGCAGTAAGAGTACCAGTGAGGGCAGTCAGCCAGTCGTTATAAATGTTTTAATGGGGAACATTATGCAAACGCATTAAGTGTACTATCCCCTAACGTCTGGCAGCTATTGTGTGGTACAAGTAACGGTTGATAGCGTGCATGCTTTTGATTTCATAGCGGTTATGGGCGTCGGTGGTCATCAGGAAGTGCAGACTTATGTTATAAACTGCTCCACCTACTGCTGGGCTACAGTCGTATACAAAACAAAGTATTTTTTTTTTCAAAGGATCCATCGAAGCCTTTTCTTAATTTGATTTTTTAAGATGGCGTACCTCAAAAAAAACACGGAGCCGTTACAGAATCAACCCGTCAAGATATCCATTAGGTTCTATCTGCCAATATTTCTCCTCTTTCTTGGAAACATTTGGAAAGAAGGAAGCTGAAACTTACGTTTATTACTGAAGGTATTTTAACGTCTTGAAGCTCATAAAAAAGCACACTTAAAAGTCATCGCAATCAAACAGTACAGTCTTAGGTATTTTCTATGAGCACACCGTTACTTAAAATCTATGGGCTGCTTTCTGTACGTAGAGTCATGAAAGTGAGGACTTAATTTAAAAAATTGGTAAAGAACTGTTATATCAATTAGAAACCAATTCCAACTTGTGTGTTTAATTCGTTTCATACAGAATGTGTGCAGGCGCCTGCTATGTCCGCTTATCAACTTATTTAGGTTGATCTGCTCGTTTCTCTCGTTGATACACAACCAACGTGTGCGAGTTGAAGTCTCACTTGCGTAACGTGTGGTTTGTGAGTTTCCGGTGGCTGAATGTTAGGTAGGAGCAACACATCTATATTATTTAGGTATATCTGTGCGTATGGTAACGCATTCTATCTGTATATATATTTTAACTCGCTACCGCCTATGAATTGTTAACTAATATTTTTGTAGGTTATCTCGACGTAATGCGTTCGAATACCTTTTGGTATGATTAAATATCTCGGCAACGCAATCACAGTGGCGTGACGCGGCGGTAAATGGCCGCCTGCTGAAAATGTTTTGTATATTAATTATAACAGGATGGCTTTATGGTTAAGATGTAAACGGAAGATGCAGGTTGAATCCTAGTGTGTTTGCTTTCAATTTACGTATTCATAAGTATCGTACAGGTTAAAAGACGTGCTCATTACATCGCAGCGGGTGTTCGAAAAAATGGGAAATTATTTCTGATTTAACACGATCACGCAGTGGATGTGTTGTTTCCTGTGACGTTTAAGTGAATTGCGTAAATGAGGGCAATGCATGTACACAAAATATCGCCGTGCGTACGTCCGGATCGTGAGTATTGCTACGTTTACTCATAAATACAGCCTGTTACAGGTTATTGAATAGCTGCATTACATCTGGATCAGATTGCCAAGACCTGGGTAATACCCCACACACGATACCGTCTTTAATTGACAGCATTACTAAGACGAAGGCGATAGGAAGTCCACACGTCTGCATGATCTCTATGCGGATTTCTATGGGCACCGGTCACTAAAAGGTTCCGAGTTCTCGTTTTCGCCCGTTAACTTGCTCGTCTTCGCTCCAACCCCAAGAATCAGGCGTGATCCATTCCAGTCCGCCAGTTTACTCTGCAATCCAGCAATAGATTGCTATTATTGTATTGCTCGAAGTGTTGACTTCTAAAGTATTAGCAGTAACCTTTGACATTCAACCTTAAAACATCGCAAATCATCTCATTATTCTGCAATCAGCATATTAATGTGACTTATAAAAATGTACCAATATGTCATTTGCCTACTAACAAGTGAGGCTATGGTAACATTATTATCTGTGCACCAACCCTCCGCCGCTCGTTTTATTAGAGCACACCGAGGGGTGAAAAATACCCCAACTAGAAAAAATAATAACACCATCTTATCGCCTTTTTTACCGTTCATTCTTACATAAATAACGATAAAGGGAAATTAAATCAAAATCTTATTAGAATATTAAAAGTTTGGAAGGCGTCTTTTAATGTCTCTCACGGTGTTTAGGGACCCATATTTCACTCAATTTAGTAAATGGAAGGACGCGGCGTAAACGGCCATAAAAACCATTAGAGGGTTATTTGTTTCCTTATTGTTTTAACCTAATTAATCTGAAACATCATCGATGAATTGTATATATATATACTTATAGTATAAGTTACTACTTATAAACTTTTGGACATTTTATTTTGGTATGTTATTTCTAGTTAGGTATAGAATAGAATAGCATAAAACTTACTTAGGAACAATTAAGACTCCGTTACACATTTCATTAACATTACACAAAAGATCTTCTGCGATCTAATCATGTATTCAGTAAGCGGCAGTACGATGCTGTTTTGCAGTGCAATTGGACCGGCACGACCGAGGAGACACCTCTCGCTCACATGATACCGGCGTAAAGAGATATCTCCAGTGTCCCGTTTTGTGAGTAGCCTGTGGCTCAAAACGGAGTGGTCGTAAAAAAGAGAAAATTTGGTTTGCCATCGTAGGTTTATGTTTTATAAGAGGTAGCGATTATCAACTGGGGCTTATTGTGTTATATTATATTACTGATTAAATTTGTTGCGGGTCCCAAGGCAGTTTTCATCATTCCCTCGGGCTCCCTGCGACCATATCAGAGGGTCCCAAGTGATGGCCGCTGTCGATCCTGGAAACACAGGAGTAGCAGCGGTGGGAAATTGTGGTGGGTCAAGCTCGTAAAAGAAAAGACAGAGGTAGCAATAAGTGGAAATGGGGTGGCACCTCCGGAGTGGTAGGTATCGCTTGCTCACATGATAATTAATATCACTTTAGAAGTGGTAACTATACTGTAGTATTTCTGGGTGTCTAGGGGATAGAGTGAAGAGTTGTCCAAACATCTGCATGTGCACCAACATATGCAGATGTTTAGAGGCGTCTTTAGTCATTCAATTACTCCGATTTATCAGTTTTCCTATTCTATAAAAAATAAAGTTATCTAAACGTTTCAACAAAAACTGAGCCCAGGCATCGAGTTCAGATCCAATCGACCCAGCGTTCAACATCCGCACCAAACACGGTTAGCCAGCAGACGAGGGTTGATGTGAGAATTTCACAAGTGAAATAATTCAATACGTTCCCTGGGAATAGCCGGGTCGTAACTAAAACATATATTCAAAACTGCACCTCCCCGGAGTGTAGGCCGGCTACACAGGCCATGCGTCTTGTCTTTGCCCGACGCCGGCCGCGAACCGTGCGATTCGTGTCCAGTGTCTACCGCACGGTGAGTCTTGATACTTGCTCTATGTTAATAATACCAACTGTATTTATGGTAATTATTAACGTCGTACAAGAAATCGATACCAAAAACATCAATATACATACAAACATACATATTTTACATTCGGCCTTTTGTCAGTCTCTTGTAACAATGTGCAATTATTTATACTAATTAGATATGATAGCAATTAAGTAAATTGAACTTAAAAAGGAAATCAAATCACAAATAAATTACAGAAATCTCAATCATACTCGTAGTAAGGTGTAGAAGTTATAACTGTTTTTGATTTGTTCTGCCACTTTATTGTTAAAATGTTCTGGCTTCTTTTGTTGGGGAATTTTCAACATAACAAGACATACTAGAAATGTTGTATTCTATCTCTTTAGTTTTGCCCTTGTTGGGTTGTGTAGAAACAAGAACACACAGGAAAGCGTGCTCTTGTTTCTACACAAATGTTTACGCCCGTACCGTTAGTTATCTCTTTTCAATTATCATCAATCAATTACCCCCGAAATATGGATACAGCGTAACAATTATCAATCGTTAATAGATTTTGATATATTTGTCTTTGCCAGAAGAACAAAAGTCACTGTCAAGCGTATAGTAGTAAGAGGTAGTGTTATGCTGCATTGCAACGGAATTGGGTAGGCACGACTCGCGAGGTACCTGTCGCTCACGCGACATGGCCGTACAGTGTGGTCTTTGGTGTCGCGTTTCGTGCTGTTTGTGAGTAGCTGATGGCCCATGGGAGGACAGGAGGAATAGACAACGTATCAACATTTTAATGATATGGATGTTTATGGGCGTCAATTCTCATAAAAAGTTTCTCTCCTCGTTTACTCTTCTATACTATAAAAATGTAGCCTCTAGGGGCTAAGTAAGCCACCAGTCAATGGGTGATAAGCTTTTAAGAGTAAAGTATCTAGACGTTTCAGTCCAAGTCGCGTCCGTGTACCATCAGGGAAATCTTCTGGGCGGCTAGTGCTGTTTAATTTATACGGCGGAATATTCTTAAACTATCGGTTTTGTGGTCGGTACGATTGCTCCTTATTTATACCGCGTCCCGAATTAGCCGACCCCGTGGGACCCAATATAAATTGATATTTCTATATGCTTGGCGCTTACTGCTTCGGGAATCGCCTTGGAGTTCATTGGGTGATGTTCTTCAGTACAATTTTTTTTAATAGTTTTGACGACCGACTGGCTCAGATGGTAACGTGACGGTTATTCTGCGTGTTATGTCAGAGGTCGCGATCATATCTATATATAAAATCATATCACATGTAAATCGGTTTAACATACCTTCATTATTGTACCAGTTTATTAATGTGATGCAGCAGTCGACGCGCGTTTGCCGGACTGCTGCAGTCATCAGAATTTGGAATTCCCTGCCCAACAGGAGAGAAATTCGTGATTAAAGTGGCCAGTACGTAAAACGCCAATTTCATATGTTAGGACATTATTATATGCTTGGCACTTACTGCTTCGAGGATGGTGTTTTCGTTCATTGAGATAGGTATTTTTATAATGCAGAGGTGCGCAATGGAACTCTTCGAGACATTTTACGACCATCAACGTATATCCGCATAATTAACGTGCAAATCTTTCAAGAGCTTTGTTGGAAAGCAGCACGCCCGCTATGTTCGTCTTGACTTATCTGACACGTCCAAGCCGCGCGCAAGGCATCAACGAAGCGATTACTGTACGGTGGTATGAGGGCTAGGTTTATTCTCCCGATGGTGCCGGACAAATTTGGCTGCAACTGTATTAGCTCTTTCCATTTTTAAAGGTTTTCAGCAGTAGGATGATGACACCTACTAATACTTGTCCGTTGGATTTGCCTGAGTTTTTTTTTTAAATATTTTAGAGGCTGTAGCTGAGTTTTAAATGGAATAGTTATTGACTTGGCAACCCCTTTAACATATTATAAGCGGGTTGTGCAGATATGTTACAAGTCAATTTCGTTAATGGAAACAACCATCGAACTTCCACTTACTGTACGCATCTAGCCCAATGTTACAAAAGTAAGTATTATTGTTAGAGAAGTGCCTTGCATTTCAGCCGAACAGGGCTGGCACGGCCTGGGAAGTATATCACTAGCTCACATAACACCGCCGCAAAGTGATAGCTATGTCGCGTTTCGTGCGATTTGTCTGTTTCTGATGGCCTGGGGGATAGAGCATTGGAGGGCAACACATGCAGGAGTTAATGGATAGTCCCCCTGCAAAGCCGATTGCTCGTTTATGCAGTGCTATAAAAAAGTTTGCTACAAAAAAAACAGTCACGCAACACGGTAGGCTGAAAACCTTATTGCTCCAATAAAATCCTAAACGATATTTAAGATATTCATTACCGCACATAATTCACAAAGGGTCACAATTTATTCGAGGCGCCATAAAAAGCCAATTTCGTATGGTGCTGGTATCAATTCTACCCTCATACATATATTCATAACGCACTCAGGTCACATAATTTATATGTAACAATAGTATTCGCGGGCGATTTGTTAAGCTGCCCTGGCATTATGCATGCCAGTTATATGCCACTCTGGGGGGCACTTACTCATGCCAGCATCTTACGCGAATAACTTGGGTTATGTGTTGTAGCTTGGAAAGTGTTTTTGAGGACGCATTATTTTCTGCTATATTTTATAATATTATGATAATGTAGATGGAATCCAAGAGAAGATTATTTATATAGTGTCCAGAAGAACCAGAAGGAAAATATGAGGAGTATTTAGTTGGATCAGGAAAATGGGAAGAAAGAAAATATAGATGATTTAATCGGCATTAGGAAGTTGATACGTGTTTATTGAACATAATAAATAATAAAGGAAATAATTAATAAACAATAATGTTATAACTTACTAATTGAGTTTAACTATAGATAATTATTATTATTATCCAATTATTTGGCCCTTCACCAGATGGAAAGACGATCTCCGTGCGACTGTAATAATGTATTTAAAACAATTTTGTTTTGCAACGTTGTTTCCTCATATCTCGATGCATTTAGTCCGGCGCTTCTCCACTTTGATGAAATGTTTTCTCTTACCCCCCAAAATACTCGTCTACGGCGAGAATGACTTCATCATTTGATGAAAATCTTCGGCCACCTAACCATTTCTTGAGATTCTGAAATAAGTGGAAGTCGCACAGGACCAGGTTTGGAGAATATGGGGCACGGGGTACAATTCTAACAGCAATTCATGGAGTTTGGCAACTGCAAGTCTTGACAAGTGCACAGGTGCGTTGTCGTGCTGTTTTAAAACTTTCTTTTGACGAAATGAGGCCGTTTCTTTCGGATATCTTCGCAAAATTTTTCCATCAAGCTTGCATAATACTCTCCATTTATTGTTTTTACTCATTGCAAATAATCCAGGAAAATAATCCCTCGAGCATCCCAAAAGACAGTCGCCACCACTTTACCGGCCGACAAAACCGTTTTTGTTTTCTTTGGCGCAGGTTTTGCGCTCTCAGTCCACTGCTTCGATTATTCTTTGGTTTCTGGAGTATAATAATGTATCCATGCTTTACCTACTATCACATAACGCCACAGAAACTTGTAGTTTCACGCTTAAACAGCGCCAAACACTCCGACGAATCGTCCACTCAAAGTTGCTTTTTGTTAATAGTGAGCAAATACGGCACCTCTCTCGAGCAATGCTTTTTCATTCGCAAATCTTGGTGTAAAATGTTAAAAACGCGTTCAAAGAAAAAGCTTTCCATCTCTGCTATCTTCCGCAACTTTATGCTCCGATCATTCAAAACGATTTTTTTTTTAATCTTTTTGATCACGTCCGGATTCGTGACTTCATTTGGACGGCCAGACCTGTTTGCGTCTTCGCAGCTCTGTCGCCCACGTTAGAAATCTGTTACCCAGGTGTGAATTTTACTCAATGCAGGAGCAGTATTACCTAAAACACTGTCTAGCTTGAATTTAATCTGGATTGCTGTTTTCTCTTCTAAACCGTAAAACTTTATCACCGTACGAATTTCGTTTCTTTCCATTGTTGAGAAAATTTAAAGCAAATAAAGTTTTAGGTCCCCTTACATAAATTCTATCAGTTCGAACAAATTCAAATTTAGCGTTCTATTTTCGAAAAGATGACAGAATATAATGTAATAAATTTTGTTTGCGTATCTTTTTTTGAAGTTCGTTTCGGCCAGTTATCTATCAGCCCTAACAATAGTAAGTAAAGTCGGTGCAATTTGTTAAATAACACCAAAAAGGTGTACCACAGAAATAGGCGACATGTAAAAATAAAATATTACAAACTTTCGATATAAATTTCATCATCATTAAGATAAAGTTACCTATTACAGGGGTATACAAAAAAAAACTATCAAAATGTTACTCTGGAGTTGCAACACTGTTCCTCTCACCCCTAATATTTCTCGACACACATGTCTGGCAGGTCGTTAGTACGAGTCGCGTGCGTGATCTATGCGACACCGAAGCAATTGCGAATGGGAAAAATAGGTGGAAACAGAGCCACATTAAGCATGCATGCATGCCAATCAGCGATGGCTAAGAAAGGTATGCCTATGTACCGGAAATATTGATTTTTCGAAAGATTTTCTGTTCTCTTCAGAGATATTCCATGAAGGCAGACAAAAATTTCATAAATTAATAATGTGAAATAAAATAACATCTTTAAGCCTTTTCAAAGTGGACTAAAATATTTTTTTTATTTATTTTATTTTCAAAATCTTTAAGAAATTTAAAAAAAAAATTTAATTAGCGCAATTATTGTCGACTTGAACAAAACAAAATAGAACTACAATGGGACAATTTTTTTTACGTAGGACCTACTATTGTTGGCGACGCTATTCCACCCGCCCCAGTACAGTTCATCGGACTAGGGTGGGACCAACTTATTCTAGTAAGCTGTTAGATATTTGCTATTCACTATTAACCGGCGCTTTTAAATATTACTTTAAGAATATTATAGAATAGAAAATCTTTATTCAGTGCTAAATTACATGACACACATTACAATCTACATTACACAGTACTTACAATATACATTTCAACAAATAGGTAACTGCACACGACTCAAAATAAAATTTTAACAGCAGAACAAACAAAAATACAAGTGAGATATATTTAATTCTTTAAATTAATTTAACTTAATAATGACAGTAAAATTGGTTTTTTATGCATAACATATACATAACAATGCAACTTCGCACTGAAAAGTAATGCCACTCGGCATTCAGTTGGGATTATTACACAAATATTTTCAACGCCGATATTCTGTGACATCCGGGTGAGTCCCGACTAGAAATGGGCAACAGTGACACATAATGTAGGTATGGCAATATTAATATACCATCAAAACAAACGTGTTTAGATTAAAACATTATCCAATTTAATTAATTATGTTTTCTAAATCAAAAATAAGAATTTTACTATTTTTGAAAAACATATTATGTTGAGTACCACCTCTTGCACACACTAGCGTTCGCGAAATTATTGAAACTCAGACAGTCAAGCCTCGATTATACTGCCAACCGATGGAAAACTACTGCAGATAGTTTTATTTGCGAATTACTTGTTTGAATGTCGATTAAGTAGGTTTTTAATTTTAATTTGAAATTGGCTACTGTTTTAGATGCTCGTGTTGGTGGTGGTAAATTATTCCAACACCGTGTTGCTGCATATCTAAAAGTCAACCTCAACCTCTAAACGATACAGTGCGATGAGAGCAGGTTATGAGTTTGTTCGCAAATAACGATTACGCTGTATTTGCCGTCTGTGCTCCATGCGTAGCTTTTAACTATTATTTAAATAAGGCTATACATGGTCTCAAGGTGGAATTTGAAAGAAACGTCGAACGCATGCGTTTTCAAGTTATTTGGTCGTGACAATTTAACTTGGATAGAATGAATGTTTCGCATAGATTAATTCGGAGGTGTGTAGGTATGAAATTTCAAATTTTATTCTATAGAAACAATTTCGGCCAGTGTCTAGAATGTGCTTCTACAACCTTGAACCTTTGTTTAAAGGTATACGAAAAACGAGCTGACGCCACTCGTTCAATATTGTCGTATTGAAAGTAGCCTTGTCTCTTTGCTTAAGGGCACCCAGTAGCATAAACTCTCTTTTATTTGGGTGTAACACTAGGGCGTCTGCTTTAGACCAATCTACTATGCGAGCTAGGTTTGAGTTCAGTCAGGTTACGGCTGCGCTCGTGTTGTTCAGATTGCACGATATATGAAGCTGCATATCGTCCGCGTAGATATGATATTTGCAATATTTGATATTTTGTACTATATCCGCGCAGTATAAAGTAAATAGCAATGGACTGATAATAGATCCTTTGGGAACGCCTCTGTTTACTGGGCTGGGCTTGGACCTTATGCAGCAGCCATCTTCCCCTTTCACCTCTACAATTTGCATCCGTTGCGTAAGGTAGCTAGAAGTCCAAGCGAATGTGTCTGTGCAAAACCCGTAATGCTTAGGTTTTACAAATAGTAAAGGTCGTTTCATACTGTCAAACGCGCCTGAAAAGTCTAGAAGTACTAAAATAGTAGCCTCACGTGATCTTGATCAGTCAGTATATGGTGTACTACGTCTGCCAGAGCTGTTGTTGTGCTATGACGTCTTCGGAAACCTGACTCTCTCTATCTCCTTAACGTTAGCCTCCTTTCTTCCTTTTGCAATAAGTAAACGTAAAACATGTTATATATTTCACAAGCGGTCCACCTCTGCATCCCTGGTGAATAACAGTGCCCTTAAGGGATTGTTACTTTAACAAATTCTGTTACTTTAAAAAATAAGAACTTATATCCATTGGTGAAAAATGCAGTAGATCTTGTGTAAATCAATCACATATAGACAGGGAGTTTATGGGGACTTTGTCTTATATATAGATTTCATGATCTTATTATATAAGTTCTTAATAAACCTACATTATACTAACATCATCCCGCGGTTTCACCCGTGGAACGCCGGTGCTACTAGTGGTATTGTAATGGTTCCTCAATAACTTATATTTTCATCCGCCAGTCGTTCAGGAATTACTGGCCCGAATATTACCGTCTTTGCAGTCTTTAAATCAGGCCTATGTCTAACATATCTCATGATGACGATGATTGACTGATCATCGTCATCATGAGATATATCAATTGGCTTGTTCAAACAAAATGTTTAGCTTTCATCATTAGCCAAGATAAACATGTATAGCAAGTCTGTACTTGAATGAAACCTGCGATCGCACTTAAGTATGCCAGCTAAGATATTAACATAGGAAGGCGCGGCGCGAAGTCATTATCTTAACTGGGCTTTACAGGTAATAAAACTGCAGCCAAACTACGTAGGCACCTCGTCGTGGTATATCCGAACGAACGAACGAACGTGTCACCGTTGATTTGCACTGAACAAACATTAAAATTTGCGTGCTATAACTTCTCTGTAGAATCTGCTGCCACCCTCGACATTACCAATGCGATTTAAACGTTACTTATTAAATGAAATTAACTACGCATTGGTCAAATCAGGTGACCAGCTTACTTGGTCGCAATAAAAAAATTACCCCACAGTCATTAAGTAAATCAAAGGGGTTTTTTAATAACCCACCCGGTATTAATTTTTCATCGCGCTGTTTACTTACAGCGTGTCAAAGGGACAGAGGGGGGTGCGTCCCCTCTATTTGCGCCCAGAATTGAATGTTTAATCAGTATTAACTGCTGTCAATCATGTTTTACAATATTTTTTTAATAGCCTGGGGGCTCTGGCTGGGGCCATTTGAGGACAAGCCACATAAACAACCGAACAGCTACTTTTTGGTTGTCCACTACAATTGTACTATCACAAACCGCACAAAACCCGATACAGGCCAGCTGTCACTTTCGGCCGGCATGACGTGAGCGAAACGCAAAAATGCAAAAAAATATTTCGTTCGCAAAAAAATATTTCGTGCGATTTGTATTGCGTTTGTTGCGAGAATACGTTGACCCTCCGATGGAGAGGAGGAAAGTAAACACACTTTCGTATCAGTAGTTATGCCGATGTTTACGGATGCGGGTAGTCAGCAGCAGCAGCTATAAGTGATAACCACCAATGCCTTAAGATTAGATGCACCTTAAGTTATGAGCTAGTGCAATGCTGCATTGTATCCGAATTGGACGAGGAGGTACGTCTTGCTCACATAACACCGTAACACAGTACATACGTTATGTTAGTAACGTATGGAAATTGAGGGGGAGGAGGAGAGAAATGCAACGCTTATATATGACAACAATAATGCGGATGTCTTTGGGCGCGATATTTTTTTTTTTTTTTTTGGTGACGACGGGGAATGCATTTACGCATGATACCTGGGAGCCCGGTGGACCCCCAGACCTATGTTGGACTCGGCCATTGGGTAGCAATACCAACTAAACCCCTACGGGAGCCATCAGCCGCTATAAGTGGAGGGTCCCGGATCTGCAGGCAACAGGACACCTCCAGCGACAGACTGGCCTCGGCGAAAAGGCCAGACTCCACCTCCTCGGAGACTGTCCGGCTACTACTAGGACGCCGTGTCATCGGAAGTGGACCGGGTTCCCATCCCGGCCCGACACGGAACACAGGGGCACTAACTGAAGGCGCTGCAGATAGCGCCTCTTTCGTACCCCCATTCGTCGTCGGCGGGGGGAGGCCGCGTCGGCAGCCTCCTCTCTCTCCCGCTCGTCGGCTTACTTCTGGGACATGACGGTCTTGCAGAAAGAAGCCATCGCCTTGTAGGACTCGTCGCTGCCGAGCATCGCGAGGATGATGCTCGACTTTGACAAGTCCCCTCCGACAACTGATGTCAGACCGCGACGCAGCGTCGCCCATCTCGGGCACACCTCGAGGGTGTGCTGGGCCGAGTCCACCGCCGCGTGGCGCGTTATACCATAAAACAACTAAACGATGTCGTACCGCTTGTAGGTTTACAAGTTAACATTAGCTAATAGTGCTAAAAGCGTAACAATGAGTTAACGGCTGATTAATTATTAAGCAGCTATTAATGTTAGAGCCAGTTTGCCGGAAAACTTGTTCGGATATAACACATTCGCTCATATACAGTGCACCATAATGGAGCGACAGTCCACGAGATGCGTGAAAGTTGAAAATATTCTTGTCTTAAATTTACCCGAATGTTACTCATTACAATAAAACTAATTTTACCATTTCGATTCTATCGCGGTTTATTTAACTATTTAACTGGACTCGACGTTTCAGAAGCTTCACAGCAACCGTGGTCGCGGGAGAACTGAGGTGTTATTAAATTTCCGCAATAAGTAATTTTATTGCGAGGCTGAAAATTAGCAATACTAGGATAATTTGATCAATATAAGAAGTTTATGAAAACATAGGTAATGGTAGTGTAAATTTGATTTCTCGTTTCCCCCATATACTATAAAAATGCGTAGATACTTATTTGGGTCAGTTAAAAAGCATGTTGTATATTCCAATTCAGTAGTAGTTCCAATTCGTATAAATTCAGTAGTTCCAATTCGTATAAATTGTTAGCAGATTTAATTAAAGTATACGTTATTTAAATAGCTCTCTCTCTCTCTCTCTCTCTCTCTCTCTCTTATTAATCTGTGCCAGAATTCTGCAGTAGGTACAGTTGTAACAGTACAGACATACCAACTTCTTACCTCATGTGTCGCCTTGAGACTTAAAATTAATCAATAATGAGACTTGACAATTTTTTACAGATAGATACTAGGTGCAGATATATCAGATTTATAATCCATCGAATGCAAGGAATACATTCCTCGATCCAGAGATCTTAATAATATTATAAATTCTAAAGTCTGTGTACAGACGTTCCTTACTCACCCACGCCTACCCCTATAGAAACACAAATTTGCCCGTGGTTTTGTCTGAAATCCATGTGAACGTAGTGACGGGCATCAGCTAGTATGGAGTAAAATCCTGGGCCACAATTGAGCGCACGTGTTACACAGCCCCGTGTCCCGGCGTCAGCGAGGAGAATAAAACAGTCGCTCCCACAGGAGAGGGCCAGTAATGGTCGCAGACTTTCCCAATTATCCGCCGTCCGAAGTAGATGGCATCGTTGAAAAAAAATTGTTCAAAAATAAAAAGTAATTTGTTTCCATCCTAGCTGGTAAGGGCTCTACAAAGTCTTACATAAGCCCTTAAGCTACATGTACCCAAAGTTAGGAAAATATGTTTGCGCTGAAAGCATTTTCAGCTCGAGTGAACACTGTGTAGTTTCGATAATCCCTTTGTTACCAAAAAACTTTGTCCATTCTCCTGGATGTTCGGTATATCCTTACGCAAGTACCATAAGTAGGGTATTACTACTATTTTATATGTAAGAATATTGTTTGTTTGTTGGTCTGCACTTGCACTGATGTCTTTTGTAACATTGTTCAGAATTATTTGAAATTGAATGTAGCAACACGCGTGATTTATAAGGTTTTCGTTTTTTTCTAATATTTTATATTAGCGATTCAAACATTTCACTTTAAGGCGGCATCATAACCGAGAGGAACTTCCGCGGTCGTGGCGGCCCAGATTCCGCAATGCAGCATGGCACTACCACAAAATAGTATTGATTGATTTAAAATCATGGAAGATGGAGAAGTAAAAAAGTGTAGATTGTTATGCACTAAAAAAAATTACTCCACTTTTGAAAATTATCATTAAAACAAAGGAACAATCATGTAAACGAGCATAATCTGCAAATACGATCATTGGAATAAAACTGAAAAAAATACCCCCCTTGAGCCTCCTCTTATAAGATCAATAAAAGTCTAAAAGCATTTCGAACCACGAACTCCCCGGCCCAATAATTCACACAAAATTAACATACAATAAATAATTGGGTTGAAACCCCATTACACCAATCGGCGCATCTCAATATGCGAACGTCTCAATTTGGAGCCATTCATTCGCCTCATCGCCTCCATCTCATAAACACCGCTTCCATTCACAACTTCCATCTCCGACACACCTACATGTTTTTAATGATTTGTTTGTTGTTTGATATAATAAAGTTTTTTTATTGAATAGGGGGGCAAACGAGAAATCGGAGCCTTTTTACGACTACCAACGCCCATGGACATCCACATAATTACTATGCCGATGTGTTGTCCTCCTCTCCCCCTCCGCCCCCCCACCAATGGGCCATCAGCTACTTACAAACCACACGAAACGCGTCGGTGAATATGTCACTTTACAGCGGTATTAAGTGAGCGAGATGTACCTCCCCGGTCGTGTCGGCCCAATTCCGTTGCGTAGGAGGATGAACTATACATGGCACTACCTCTTCCTAAATGAAAAAAAATGCTTGGTCAATCATCGTCATCATGAGATGCGCGAGTAGCAGGTGACCCTTTGGAGGGGAGGACGAAAGGATGGCAACGTATTGGCTTAATAATTACGCTGCAATCGCTCGTTGGGCCTACTATAGCAAAAATAATTAATCAATGGTAAGTACCTCTTATGTTTTCTTGACAGACGTACAGACTGATGGACAGGCGGTCAGTAAAGTAATGAAAATTAAAATGATTTTGTGGTACATAACCCTAACATACAACTGCAGGACAGAATCGTTCTTACCGTGCGACAAAGACAAAGTTTTACAGTAGCAGTCAGTAGACGATGCTCGTTAAGATAGAAATTGAAACGGAATTTTCACAACGCACTCTTTGAAAAAAATTACGCCTACGAAATGACATTGGCACATAAAAATCATATTATCTCGTTTTTTTTAATGGTTGATCAAGGATTAAGTTACTCACCTTAGCCCTCTCGCCTTTATAAAATCTTCAAAAAACTCCCCGAAGACAACTAGAAGACACCATCAAGGACATAATTCATAATGAAAAAGTTAATTTTCACGGGGCTAAAACAAATTTGCATATTTTCCTGTACAATGTTCAATTACTGAGTATGCGCTAAAGTGATTTTACACTGTACGATACGGCTACGACATCGTGGACTTAACTAAAGCTGATACAATCGTGTGTCCTTTACAAGTTAACAGACTTTGAATTGTAAAGTGTTTCCCCGAAAATTTATGACCCACTTCCGTTCAAAAGCAATCGTGCAAGTAATTTGCAATATTTTTGGAAAGCTTTTTAAGATCTTAAAATTACAAAATATTAATGTTCCTATTTGACAGCAGTATTCAATCGTCACTAAGCTATTTTAGGAATGCAAAATTGATTGTCCTATTTTTGGTTCAAACTTAAATGTTACGGTGCGTAGGATAATGATGCACTATTTTAAAATTCTTATTTCTTTATGATGTATATAATTTTTTTTTTAATTTAAAAACATAAGCCCCATGTCATCCCTAATCATTATTATATACAATGTCGCTGCACACAATAAACAAATCACTTCTGATATCGATGTCAGATCGGCGTCCAACAGAGACATCGTGTCGGACCGTGTATAAACCCTTCCCTGCTCACACTTTCCTCCAGGCCCTACAGAGGTCCGTTGGGGCTCGTTTTAACAACCCTTTCAGAATTAATTTTTCTTAACCAATTAGCGAACAATGTTGCGAAGATCCATATTGATCTGTATTTTGGCGTTATGATCCTGGACTTGGGGGTTGTATAAAATTTTATTTGTTCGCTGCACATTCCATAAAGGGGGGTTAATTATTTTATTTCATTTATTTAGTTACTAGCAATGTGTATACTCGGCTTCACAGCCAGTTGTCAATTATTTCTGCATCTGCGATATAGTTTTTAGTTACACCATCAAAGTTTTCCTAATGATAACGTTTTAGAATATATGCCTATGTTCATCACCGATAATATAGAATTTTAATGGTAAAAGAAATTTCAAATCAGTCCACTAGCTATGTAGCCTGTTATTATATTATTTCAGAGGAAACAAACAAATAAACAAACAGACAACCGAATGTATTTCAAAATCTCCTTATAATATTAAACAACATAAATAGAACAAACAAGTACCATTTATCTCTGTATCTTTAATCAAAACAAAAACTTTTTAAATTAAAAAAAAAATGATGCCTTGCTACATTGTTGAATTGGGCTGGCACGATCGTAATGTACCTCTTGGTTATATGACACCGACGCAAAATGAAAGCGATGCTGTCACGTTTTGTGCGGTTTGTGAGTTTTCTATGGCCTATTAGAGGGAAGATAGTAGTAGTAGGAATGTAGGTAATATTTATAAATTCATACACCACACAAGAATTAACAAATAAATTTGTATATTAGTAAAATGACTTCTTAATGTGTAATAATATTTTTTTGTTTCACGGAAAAATGCAAAGATGCACGGATCCTGTGGCTGTGGGTGTCAGACTCGCGGCTGCATACCCACCACTTGAACCCCGCGGATGCCATCGGCTATACTGACGTGCCCCGGATCTGTCAGCAACAGGGCGCCGACGTAACAGATGTAAGGTAATCCACCAGATCAATATCTCTGATATATTGATACGGTTATTGTAAACTTTTACACAACATACAGGTGTTTAATAATAATAGTTCTTCATTAGCGGTTGGTAAAGATCAGAATTTGTTTCCCATGGTAATTTTTGTCAAATTATAAAAGTTAAAGAGAAATTTCTCAAATAGACACCAAGATGTTTTTATACTAAAACTCGCATTGTATATTCAATAGTTCTTGTGATTTTTTTAAGTATGCTGTTTGATCTGAAAAAAATATGGTGTTAATATTGAATTAGTGTGAAATATTCCCATTTAATCAGAAAATGCGTCTTGGTATTGATGTACTTATATTACAAGTTATATATTTGACTGCTCATAAAGTAGAAAAGTTGGAAAAGAAATAATATCCGTTGATAATTGGAGGAGAAATAGAGAAGGTACAATATATATTAAAAACCTCAGTTGTGAAATACTCGAAGTGTAGCTGAGAGGTCTAGGTTTAATCCCAGCTCCTTATTTAATTATTTAACTCTGTGATAGAGTAAAATCTGAATCTGCGACAGTATTATTTTTTAAGATTTCATTCTGTGCTCGTTTTTTTAGTAATACCCTTCAAGTGTAGTGCTAACTGACAAAGATGTAACTAGAAAAGCATATGATAAAACACACTTCACATATCAAAGTGAAAGTAACAGTAAAACAGATGAAATTTGTCTCGCATTACACCCCGATCTCGAGACACACGTGTAGCTGTCTCGCGTTAGATCGACCCACTCATTACGGGCCATTGCCCATCACTTTACGACCGTAAATAATTTCCTAGAGTGGTTAAACTCATGGTGAATATCCATGGAGTATATTCAGATTACATAATGATAACAGTATATCAGACGTAGTTGAGAATTGTCGTTCATTATGTGTAACAAATTTAAATGGTCCGCGAAATGATATCAGAATAATACTTTAGGCCCGCATATTGTGTTTGTTTCATATTAAATTTCAATAGCTCAATGTAGGACAGATATTGTCGCTGATCTGCAGGCGCAAGGGTGCCTCCCTTTTGCCTGGAGAACCGGGACCCTCCAATATAGCGGCTGAAGGCGCCCGCAGGGGTTCAGTCGGTATCCCAGAGCGCCGAGCCCGACATATGGTCTAGGACCCTCAACGGATTCTCCTGCGTCAACAAAAAGGAGGTACGATCGATATCGAGCCTAGTTGTGACTTCCGACGGCAATAAACATCCGCATAAAAAGGTAAAACGTGTTACACTCCCTCACCCTCCTAAGACTGGATGGGGTCGGCACAACTGCTAATTCTCACCGGCCTTATATATTCTTATAGTTTAGGGGCCAAACGAGGAATCAGAACATTTTACGATTACCGACGCCAGTGAACATCATAATTACTGTGCCCTCATTTCCTCCTGTCCCCAATGTGCTACTGACAATCCCATGAAACGCGATACCGAAGATGTCACTTTTATGTGAACGAGAGATACCTACCTGATCATGCCGGCTCCTCTTGGTTGCTATGCAGATTGAGGCGTGGTAGCCATGTTGAAGATCTGTCTCCTAATAGCTCGTTGAATTGCTTTACTATAAATCCGTTCTAAATTTATTGCCAATTCAGTATGAGTTGTGGTGTCACTGTGAGTTGTAAAACCTCAAGAGGACCAGGAACATCGCTCGGCACTCAACGGCGCTACACAAGTTGTTAGCTGTGGATACCGCAGTCGACATACTCACAGCAAATGTGGCTCAATTTATTAAGTCCCGCTCCAATTAGTTTGTACAATGATATTCTGAAGTATCAACAATATATTAATATTATAGTATCTACTATTTATATTTATAAAAACCTTTGTACTGTGTACGTCTCGCTTTAGCTGTAAATATAGATAATTATAAAATTGAAACAAATAAATAAATAAATGTATATTTTTCATTATTTATACAACACAGCTAAATTAATAAAACAAATACACGCAAAATTCCCTCGAGATTGTCATTAACAACCAGAACTCCGCTGAAACAGATTAATTAATTAAGTTAAGAACTTCACGAGCACTAATTACTGAAACTAAATAAAAATGTACATCAAAAACAGCACCGTCTTAGTACTTCTTGTATACAAGAATTTGTTTGGAAAATACTTTGAATGGGCTCTTTCATGGAGCATTCTAATTGAGAGTCTACCCACTCAGCTGTGAATGCCGTGTATACTTTAATAAATGTATCGTCGGTGAATAGGTACTTTTATCAAAAAGAAATACTCGAGCTTGCATAATACGAATATACAATTTAAATGTAGGTGGCTCAATAGGCCCCCGTCGCCTTTCAAGGGTTAACTCACGATTGAGATTGAAGAGTAACAGTTGTTTTTATTTAAAAATTGTTTTTTTTAGGCGCGGTGATGTTCTCTGGCGGACCATAGCTGAGATTATATGAAACATAATGTTTTCATATATTTGTTATTGTTATTGTGTTCATAGCATTAAGTAAGTAAGTAATAACTTTATTCAGGACATGTAAAACATACACTGTTACACATTTCATTACTGCGTAGCTACTTAAGTTCTAAAAAACATACACGTTCTAAAGTACAATTACAAAGCACGTCTAATGGGTATAGTTACTTAGACAAAGAGTACAAAAAATATATACAAGACAGAAATAGCACAAAAATAAAAAGAGTAAAAAATAGAACAAATATAAATAAAAAATTCGGCAAGCTATAAATCTAAATCTAAGTTAACCACTCAGTTTAATAGTTATGGTATCGCCAAAATAAGAGCTACCACAACCCTGATCTGTAGGGTGTAATTAAAACAACTTATCAATATTATTTCTACACAAAATTTTATAATTTATGCGTATTTATTTATGTATGATTGTAAACCTAACTTAGTGACACTTTAAACAGGCAGGAAATCATAGATGATGAAGGTAGGCAAATAATAATAATATTCTATTAGTGCATACGTAACACGGTAAGAAGATAAATTAAGAGTACACGCGAATAAAAGGTTTGTAAATATGACTATTCTTAGTTCTATTATCCAATATTAGGGGGCAAAAGATCAGTTAGTGTCTGAAAAAACAAATAAATATGCCCATAGACATGCGCATAAGTGTTATGAACAATGGAACCGCACAAAGTGCGATAACTTTTTTATTGTAATAATAGTAATCAATTATATGTTATGAGTTATGTTTAAAACAGCTGATCGTAGACATCCGCAGATCCCGTCGTTTCGCTGGCACGTTGCCGATTTTTTTTTTAATTAATTAAGGAGAGAAGACTTTGTTTGTTTGTTTGAACGCTCGAGTCTCAGGATCTACTGGCCTGACTTGCAAAATTCCTTTTGTGTCATTTCTCGAGGAAGGCTACATGCTGTATACCCTGACACTATGACTAATAGAATTTTAGGAGTTACGCGGATGACACGGTGAGGTCTTGCTATTATTTTAACGGGCCTGGCCCACCACTCGATCCCACTGCTGCTGCGTCGCCAGAATCGACTTCGATAGCCATTATGACCCTTTGGTATGATCGCAGGGAGCCGTAACGGATTTAATCGGAAGAAAACAGGAAGAGTAGGAATTTATTCCAATTTCCCTCCCTAATCAAATCGGAGAGATCACATACAATATTACCATGACTTATACGCGGGGTAGTCGGTAAAGTCTCCCACTCCTGACATGTTACTGACCTCAATGCTCTCACTCAGGCGTGGGGCCGCTGTGGGCCGGAGTGACACACTTTTTCCACGGTTTCCTTAACGAATATATAGCCTCGGTTTATGTGGATGTTTATCAGTAGATTCACGAAGGCCTCAACATCTCAGATATTCCCAAATAAAATATGGGGGGCAAACGAGAAAACTTTTGACGCTAGTGACGTCCATCGACTGTTGTGCAGTGTCGTTGTTCCGATACATGGCACTCTTACTACTGCAGTGTAAGCTCTGGAAACCATTTTTGTATTGACGCAGGGAAACGCCTTTACGCGCCTTCACTGGCCCTGGGTGGGGTTCATAACCACCGCGAGTGCCATCCGCAGTGCCGCCTTTGGTGAGATTCCCCGGAACAACAAATCATCGTGGTACCTCGACGGCTAATCAGCCCCTAAGGGACCGACACCACAGATGGAGTTGTCCCGCACCAGAGGACTACCCCCCAACTTTGGGATAGTGCAATAGGATGAGGTTCCCATCCGCGCTCCTTGGCCCGCATAAGCAAGCCCGTGCCCAGGAGCGACGGTCCTTTTTCTCTTTCGTACAAAGAGTGGATCTTCCTAATGCTCTTAAGTAACTCTACTCTGATAAGAGGGTTACAAGAGCAGTCTCCTCGCTTGAATTAGCTTCGCCCAAAATGTCTGGGTTCACCCGAGGCTAGTGAGCCCCACCGCCTCGACAAGGCTCGCACTATGGTGGGAAAGCTCTTGAAAACTACTCAGATGGTTTAGTGTATAACTGGCCCACAACAGTACAAGGTAGCCTCAAAAACCTTTTATGGAGCAATGCCCTTAATTATAGGCCATAAGAAAAATCCTTAAAAACGCTCCCTTTAAATATTCCACAGCGTGTGAACATCAATAAGTTTCGAGCACTTTGTTTTTTCTCCTACAAGTCGAGAACAAAGGCTGTGGGAGGGACTCCCCCCTCTACCTACCCCTCCCCCCACTCCCTCCTCACAAAGAGCTTCGGTACATAGAGACAACTTCGGTTGTTTTATGCATTGTTTACATTTAAGATAATATTAAATTCTGCAGAGGTGCCATGCTGCATTGCAGCCGAACTGGACCGGCATGACTGGGGAAGTATCTATAGCTCACATAATACCGCCGCAAAGTGACAGCTATGCAGTCTCGTCTTCTAAGGCTTGTGTATTTGTTCCGTTAGATGGATCAAAGTAAATGTCTAGGTGTCGGTAGCCACCCAATACACCTAAAGTAGAGGGCTGATGATGAAGAAACCTTATCAACACGAAAAGTTTTATCCAAATCATTATATCCTCAAGACATTAGAATAAACAAGGTTCCGATTAAAACATCAGAAAAAAAAATGTTTTTAATGTAGGTCATGTCTCAATGAAATCAACGTTCAGCAGATAACGCTGTAATACAGTAAAACGCGAGAGTTTGATGTTTTTAATCTATCTCTTTGTGCTAAGGGAAGCTAAAAGGTACTAACGTCCCCGAAAGATACCACACATAATAAGGATGTATATAAAAGGAAAATCCGCCCCGCCACGAAGGCTTTTTAGGAGACACAGTGACAAAGGCGAACTGTCGCAGGCCACGCCCATTGGCGACAAAACGCGACGCCACGCCTAACGCGACATTTTCCACCAATCGGAAAATGGTTTTTTTTTTTTTCATTCACATACAGGGAGGAATTTAAATGTGATGGAATAGAGGGCGTATTGGAGTAGGATTGGTTTAAAGAACTCTATGTTGATCGAACTAAAATGTGTAACTCATGAAATCCTACATTAATTTAATGATTACAAAAAACATGAAAATTAATTGAAAGACATATGTTACTTGCATACAAAAATACAGAATTCGACGAAAATTATAGTAGTTTGCAGTTCTCTCTTATTTACTATTACTACAATTTTCAAAGAATTCTGTAGTTTTGTTTTATGTGTAAGTAACATGTATCTTTCAATTACTGATGAAATATCGATATATTGTATTGAACAGAGTTGTCGTAATGAGTAGCACACTCTTATAATTACTTGTGTTAAATCAATTTATACTAATTGAAATATTGTAATTTTGTTGAAACACTAAACCTCAATAAAATTTGGCTAGGACATTGTTTAGACTTAGTATAACCAATGTGGACGCAGTCGCGGGAAATGTTCGCCAAAAAAGTATTACCTACCTATTATCCGTCCTACAATTACTTTCACAATACGTTCAACTTAATCAGCATAAACCTGATAATCTAATAATAAAATCAAAAAGTACATACGTAAAGCTAATACGGACATAAAAATGGGAGCGTAATACGCCCAAGTGGGTCGAGGGGT
>JAFELO010002083.1:28953-62431 GCA_017140195.1 Eumaeus atala
GGGGGACAAAAAGCTCAAGTGCAGAGGCTGTATCGATCCGAGCGGTGACCGGCGACACGGCTGGGTCAAATGCTTGGGGCGCGGCTGCAGTGAGAGCGAAGATATAACGGGGCTAAATATAAATATTTGTAGCTTGCCCCGAAGCTTTAAACTTTTAATGAGGAAGCTTTAGTGGCATTAGGCAGGGAAGAACATTATGAGTTCGCGTCAGCAAACATGCTAAGCGTTAGATGTGGCATCTAACGACGCACCGCGTAACTGCCGGGTGTGCATCGTACATTAGTTAATAATGTACGTGTTAAGACGTTTTGACGTGAATGTATGTGGTAAGACTTTTTTAGGGCTTCATTTCTATCGACTGTTCCTGTAAATGTCTAGTGCCTTATTTCGAGTAGGCAGTTATTACATTCAGAAATCCATACACGAGTAAACTACGTAGGATTTATTGCCCATGTGTGCGTGCACACAAATTCACATTTTATTAACAAATAATTAACATTTCATTTAAGGTAATTCTCTAATTTAAGGTTGTATTTGCAATATGATTATGCCACTGGCCATCAGAAGCTACTAACAGATATCCTGACTGCTCGTCTGCTAACAGTTATAGGCATCTTCCGTGTCTTTCTCGAGGCGATCTCCGAGGGCAGAAGTAAATATGCAGACACAAGTGCAGTCTCTATTGCCTCATTCTCCTATTCCGTCGGGACGGCAGGCCGACACGACCAGAGAGAATCCAAGTTCAGGAACGACGCACGGGAGTAAAACACCGCCAACTATCGGACTACGGACTTTTATTAGAAGATGAGCATCGGAATGCTATGAGAGACCGTCGCGTGGTGCAACTAGGTTTAGTTCCAATGCGTACCAACCCTCTACTTTCCCGCAGATGGAAGAGATGCGTTTTGATATAAGAATGTTTATAATCTCGTCCATACTGGTATTGAATGGAATATATATTTGGTCAGCGGTGGACATGGATACGCTTATGAAATGTTGAGGGGGAATAAAATTGAATAATTGTACATAATATAGTCTTAATAGATCGAGCCAGCATCAAAAGTCGATTAGTAGATCCAGGTGGCACCATTAATTAAAACACAAGTATTGGAATAGGATGCTTATTACTTTTTTATAGTATAGCATACGAATGATCAGAGCCTTTTAACGACTTCCTCCTAACTCCGTCGGGCTACAGACACACAAACCACATGAAATGCGACAGTATATATTTTACGGTAGTGGCACATGAGCGAGAGGTACTTCTCTGGTCGCGCCGATCTAATTCGGCATGCAATGCAGCATCGCTATAGTGTTAAAGTATTAAAATATAACGTTGAAAAATTTCTTCGTATTTTTTTCAAATTAAATGAAAATTAACGTTTTGTATAGCTTATATTCCTGTGACCAATATACATTATACAGACTACTGGTTGACAGGTGACATGTAGCGCTCCGTTCTCTCTGCCTGCCCATAACCCGCTGTCCGGGTTGTATAATGTTGTCCAGGCCTGCGAGACAGATACTATACCACATCATGACACTACAAATAATTGTGTCATTGTAAGTATTCCCTCTGCTACAAACACTCTCACATCTCTCCCATCTGCGAGAGGGATAGTCGGTCCCCCCTTTCGACTCTACGCCTAGTCTCGTCGCCAGGCGAGCACTCACAGTAATCCTAGGAAGAGTTTAAGTGTATTTCTTTAAGGGCTTCCTTTCCACGGCATAAGTTCAGGATCGAAAAAAAAGTATTTCGACGTGCAGAATTTAATTCATAAGCTCCGAAACGAAAGCTATTATAAGGCAATAGGAAGTGTACTTCCGCGTTTGATGATTTTTTTATGGTCCAAATCCGAAGTGTCGAGTTAATAACGCGCCTCCCCCGGGCACAGCGAAGATCCGGGAACAGCAGTTAATGCGCGAACAAATGACGCCAACTAAATCATTCAGGGCACAAGGAATTAATATTTGTTTTCTTCGTGTACAATCACATTTCTGTATCACTCGCGATTGATGTCAAAGATGGCGCTGCGTAGACGCGCTGGATTGTACAAATAATTACTAGCTGTACTCCATATGCTTTTCTTCAAAACATCTTACGGATAATTTTTCTAAAACTTGCTCAATACCTCAATGTTCTAACTAAACATGATTACAAATCTGTTCTAAACATGATTACAACAGTACAATTACTTTAGATATAAATGAGACGATTTATTTGTTTGTAAGTCTTTCTAGTTCTACTTTGAATACTTACTGCGTTGAGATATTAAATAACAAACACATTACCATTAATAAATAAAATTCTCGGTGTTAGGTGCTTAAATGGCCATGCGCGTCTTAATCCGAGCCAATATCGGTAATAAGTGAATAAGAAGGCCTGGATCATTTGCTATTTTTAATATATAATTAATTGACTTAATACCAAATGCTAAACTATTTTACACCACCTTGATTATAGAACACAAATATTTAATTCCGTCCTATGTAAAACCCACTAAACATCATTATTTTTTAATAAACTTTTGGCTGGCCTGGCTGTCAAAAAGTGTCAAATATTTGTGCTTTATTAATTTGGCATTATTGCAGCAATTGTTTTTAAATTGTTATTGATAAATTTGTTTTTGGTGATGGAGGATATAATTTATTCAATATCATTACAGAAAAAAATATAATGCTTTAGTTTTTGTAAGTCGGATTTATATTTAAAAATGTGTAATGCTGCATACCATACACCGGTAATGAAATATATGAGAACATATCGAGGGTTATAGCGTTTATGCTACACTGCAGCCGAATTGGCCGGTGGCCCATTGGCGAGGATGGGGTGAAGCAGAGCTACGCATCTATATCATTACCATTAACCGTGCAGATGTCGATTACCCGTTTGTCCCGTCTATTAAAAAACCGGGATCGATTCTGGACATAGAAAGACATATCAATGGATCATTCCCTACGCGTGTACGCGGGTACCCACTGTTTTTTTTACAAAACAAATTAGCTAAATAATAAAAGGACAAATTAGCTATGAGCTATTAATTATTAGATATGAGCGATTTTATGACTACCTACCCCGATCAACATCTATATATAAAGGTGCCCTCTTCCACACCTAATTGGGAAACGGCTACTTATTACTTATAAGCCGCACATAACGTTACAACAAAGCTATCACTTTTAAGTCTCCCCGATCGGGCCAGCCTAATGCTGCGACAATGCAGCATGTCACTACATCGTACTTCACATACTTTCTACGCAGTGACATTAATTTTATCATTAGCAGCCCGCCGCTCGCTTACGTCAATGTTTCATTTTTATTGCACAGTGAGGCAATCACTTTTATTGCACAATGAGGCAAACGAGTGATGAGAAACTTTCTACGACTACCGACGCTCATGAATATCCGCACAATTACTATGCTCACGCATTGCCTTCCCTTCCTCCTCCTCTCCTATGGGCCACCGGCTACTTACAAATCGAACGAAATGAGACACCGAAGATGTAAATTTACGATGGTACCATGTGAGCGAGGTACATGTGACACTACCTCTTTATTTTTTTGGTGCGTTGTTCTCTCTCCTCTCCTGGCCGATGCACACACGAAACACGACTGCCTTAGGAAGCCTCTTATTAAGTTTTTCAGTATTCGGTAATAGGAGACACATTGCCGCGACAGTCGATTTAAGGCCTCGGATTACCGATATATCGTCTATTAAAACGACGTTGCCATTCTAACGAATTTTTTTTTAAATAGTAATCGATTCCAAATAAATATGAAAAATAAATTATTAAAACTGACAGAAAACATTCTACGTTATTTGCATTTTACAGCGGTATTAGGCCTTTACCTCAATTATAATGTAATATAATATGGGTAGGATTACTTTTAAACTAAAAGCGAGTCCTTATTTAAGTATCTGAGTACTGATGTGACATGCAGAGTGATCACCTGTGTTAGACACAATATTAATATATTTTTGTATAAAGAATTGCGAGAAATTTGAAATTTGATACAGTTGAAAAGGCACATCTCTGTCAACTGTTCAAAAAATCGTTTTATAAAATATAAATTCGATTTTGTTATTTTATATAATTAAAAATTTTATACTCAATACGGCAAAAACAATACTCGTACATGAGTTTATACTCATGTAATACACAACTCCCGTTACCGAAGGGATAGCTGTCCCCTCGCGACCCAACCCGGGTAAGAGGTTCACCTCGATGCCCGTAGTCCTCGCAGGCTGGTCCGCGAAAAAGACCAGGTAGAATTAATACACAAATTGTGACACTGGTAAAGCGCACAGATTGTACTGATGTAATATGTGTACTTTGCTTTGCGTCTGCAGTGTTGCTCTATGACCATCTCTTAGGAGCGGCTAATTTGACTCGCGACAACTGTGCGATTAAATTTTAATATTTGAGAAGAGCAGAGACGCAAGCAATTGCTGTGGGGTTGTTTTTACCTTTGTTTTCCTCACCGTTCACGTGAGCTGATTTCATTGTTTTTATGAATATAAATATACATTTTATCAAAGTTAGAATATAAACAACGGTTTGTTTGTGTGCAATTCATGTGCGAAGTTAAATTGCAAAGTAACGTCCGGAGTCTAACCTTGTCGAGTTCTTAACAAAAATTTATGTGTAGTGGCTGGAGTTTACTCACACAACTAGAGTCAACACATAAGTACCATTACCGTGACATTACCACCACCGATCAATGGTGCGTGTGGGACTCGGGGACAAACCGAATACCCACTAAAACCCCTGTGCCATCGGCAGCTGAAATTAAGGTTTCAACGGACCGAACAGCAACAGCACACTTGATATAACATTGGTCTATACATTTCACAACAACATTTTCGCACGATTGAGCATAGTTCAATAACATCTTCCAACCCCCAAGTTAATTCCCCTCGGCCAAGGTAGTAATAGTTATTTTAGCTAACCTTAAATAACTGTCGGGATGCATCCATCCCATCTGCGGGTCTCTCCCCCTATCGATCATAGTCTCCCTCGCCTAGAACGTCGCCCGATGTTTCGTTTAATCACCGATGTAGCTGCGCTGGACACTCCCGTCAGCATAGAGAAGTCAAAAAAGAAGTCCTCAGTAAAATCGTTGACTACTCGGATATTTTCGTATTTCAGGCACACGACAAAACACCCTAAACATATTTTTATGTCCGTCAGATAAGCTGGAATTATGTCCAGGCTAGAAATGATTGGCCAATCCATGGGGTATGTAGTCTCCTTTGTAGCTCTAAACGAAGAGGTGTGAATGGAAACCTTTGCCCAGCAGTTGGACACACAAAGCTAAAATAATAATGATAATATTCCACATTTTAATTTATATTTATGTCTAATTTTATGCAAAAACGAATCCTATTCGTGTAATAACTATAACATACCTGGTAACTGTTCGAAATGCATGCGCCAGCGACAAGATAAAGGTAGACACAGGTTTTTTGTACCGGGGTACCAGGGGTAGGTGGAGTTACCAGGGGAAGTGAGACTATGGAGGAGCAACAGCGCCCTCTACCCACTAAACCCCTGTGGTGTCACTTCACGTCCAGCCGCGGAGGAGCCCCGGGAACACAGTGACTTTTAACCGCGACCCCACAAACATGCCCACATAGTTTAAGTAAGACGTGCCATGCTGCATTGCAGCGGAGTTGGGCCGGCACGACCGGGGTCTCTCGCTCACATGATACCGGTGTACTATGACATTTTCGGTGTCGTGTTTTGTGCAGTTAGAGAGTAGCCGGCGGCCTATTGGGGGACTGGCTACTCTAAAACGAGGTGACGGTAGTCGTAAGAAAGTTTCGATTTCCCGTTTTGCCTCCTAAACTATAAAAAAAATTCGACCTTTCCTAAGTTATTACTTTCAGAAGTTTAATATGTATTTCTCTTATTTCTCATCTCATTCTCTCGTAGTTCTCTTGACGCTACATTTTTGTTAATATTCATTTGTATATGTATTGTGTACCAATAGTACTGATTCCCCAGATGGACGGCTGCTCATGAATACATTAGGGCTCCTTCTCCCAGACAGGGCTCCGGGCGTAAAACAGGTAGCCGATTGTATTTGTGTGAGGAACACACGATCTTGATACTTGTGGAACTTACGTAAATTTCTAATTACACATGTGTGCTAAACTGTAACGTAACGAAACATGACTAGCTGCAAAATGCTGATCATACAATCAAAAATTTAAACAACCAGTTAATTCTATAGAATATAATCATTTACTTTTTAACCTTTCAACTATCTTGATCACATGACTGTGACGTATCACTACTCCATGGTCACCAGGCGAGGACCACTTCCCATGACCGCCACTTCAAAAGTATATTTAGCCTGGCCCGACCAGAGCCCGGATGTCATTTTCCCTTTTCATTTATGCGTATCCAAGTAAAATAGTACAGTCCAGTAGATGGTATATAGCTCTTGTTAAAGGTTGTATTGTTGTATGCTCCACTGCAGCTAAATTCAGCACGAGGTACCACTTGCTCACATAATACACAAACTGCTGCTATGCTGTCGCATTTCGTGTAGTTTGTGGTATCATTGGAGGGGAGAAGGTAAAAACGTGTGCATACTGACTACGTGAGTGTAATACGGGTAGTCCACATCGCTTGACCCTTTAAATTATATTAAAATATCGAGACGTGTGCGGTGAGCTATTTGAGATATTGGCAAGACAATCATGGAAGGGGTAATTTATTGATATCGAACCCGGGACTCCAAGAAAATCTGACCTTAGATTTTTTTAAAGGCCAAACTAACATCTAATTATTATTTTTATATTATGGGGGGGGGGGTCAAACGGGGAAATCGCAGCTTCTGACGACTACCGGCGTCCATAGAAATCCACTTAATAGTTGTGTAAATGTCTTGTCCCCCTTTCCTCGTCTCCGCCAGTCTGCCACCGCGCTCATTCATGCCACCGCATTCATGTGAACGAGAGGTATATAGGTCGTGCCGCCCCAATTGTCTGGTAATGCAGAATGGCGCTATTTCTTACTAAGTTAATACTATACATTAAACCTAAAAATGTGTTGGGTTGTAACGCGAGGAAAGCATTTACTTTGCATCAGCTTGGGTTTCCAACCAGTGTGGAGATTCTGAACTCCTAGTGGGGGAACCCTAACCCGCTAAAACCTCACGGAAGCCCACAGCAAAGATGAGAAGACCACGCGTCTATTAGTACCGAACTCCTCGGCTACAGGCGGGACCCAGGCCGCCTGCCACTTGTTCTTTGCACCCATTTAATGACCAACAGTCATAAAACTGTACCATGTAGTGCCATCCATGGCGGCCGAAGTAGTCTGGAAAAGCCAGGAACTCTCGCTCACATATTGTGAGATTTGTAAGTCTGGTAGTAGAAGATTCAAAAATGAGAAGGAATACAGATTGTCAGTAGAATATGAATAGTCTTTGAAGAAACAATCTTTGGAACGTGAAATTTTAATTGTAATGAATACATAACTTTTTTCACCTGATCCATAATTTTTGTGCCAGTAATATCTAGATACTTATTCTACGTCAACAATTTCAATAATTAAACCTACATTATAATTAAACTCATTACATCACTATTAAAATTTGCAGGGGCCAACTTCAGTATGCTCACAGACCGCAGATTTTGTAACACGTCGGTGTTTCATATGTTTTTAACGCGAGGTTTTATATATCTTTTAGTTTGCCCTATATAGGAGAGCCCACAGTCACAATCAAGCTTGTACACACCTGCATGCATCTATTAGATACATTTATTTAATTTTATTATTAATACGAATTCTGCACCTGCCACCCTTAGTCATTGGGGAATTTGTCAATATGTGAACCATGGAATAGTGGTTCACGTAATGTTACAGTATATTCTATAAGAGGAGTCAACAGTGGGTTAAAAGATTATCAAGATTTAGTTGAAGGTTTGTTGAGGTTTAGTTAAACTTTTAGATACATTTATTTCAATCATTGTCTTTCCACATTCACAATCACGAACAAAGTTTTTACATGTGAGAGTTTATGACAATAGTTAGAGAGTTTATGACAATAGTTAGAGAGTTTATGACAATGGTTAGAGAGTTTATGACAATGGTTAGCAATACAGTTTTCATTAAAGGGTTAGTATAAAGTGAGGGTATGAAGTCTTATCTGGCAGCTGTCCGAGACTCCCGGCTGCAACTTTGATGGTCCTTTATACATATAAATGTTCCTCCAATCCTCAACCTCAATATTTGAAGATTATACTGATATCTTGTGACTATTTTAGCTAACATCTCCTATGACAAAGCCGAACAAAATATTAGTGACTGCCCTAGAGTTCATAATATAATCATATTTTGTAATCTATACACATAATGGAACAAGGTTCCAAAAGCTATCTGTATGGGTTCGATTTTCTCAAAATCAACTGAAAGTATACAGCGATTCTCAAGAAAAGCTTCAGTCTGTAACGTGTTTATTTTTTCGTAGGGATCTACTACTGTTGGCTTATGCTTTTTTATTATTTTCCCACCGCTGCTACTCCTGTGTCTCCAGGACCGACAGCGGCCACCATCTGTGACCTTTTGATATGATCGCAGAGAGCCCGAGGGAATGCGAAAGCTGCAAAGAGTTTAAGCAGAAGAAAATAGAGGAGTTCGAAGTGTTTCCAGTTTCCCTCCCCAATCAAAGCGGAGACAGTAGGGAATTGCAATGACTTAAACATTCAAAAGAATAGACAGCAACCAGACGGCTGATATGCACCACGGAGTTGTTTATAACTAACACATATTTACTGTTGGCTAATGTATGCGCCTTAACAGTTCATCGGACTAGCGAAGGCTTTTGTGTTTTCTATATATGTTGTAAGATCCTGTAATAGTCCACCCTCAATTTACGAGGGAAGCAGAGGCGGATCACTAGTATCGCGTAAATGTTTACGTCTCGCCAAAAGTCCAACTCTGATGTATACAAATATTATAAAGAGGAAACATTTGTTTGTTTGTGTTGTGTATTTACAATTAGAACGTTACATTATCAGTGATGAACGTAGGCTATATAACAGTTTCTAGAACGTTTCGATCATTATGAATTGTGAAACGATAACTATGAATTATCAAACGATTGAACATCAAGGTTTAAAAGAAATATCAAATTAAATACTTACATAGCTGCAGAAATTATTGAGAACTAGCTGTCGCAGTAGACGTTCTTCCGTCATAAATTAAGTTTTTTTATCATTGAAACACGCAACGTGGCCGAAACTAACTTTATAATTTTCATATTTTTCGAGTCAATGAGTTTTTGCCATATTTCGGGAAATAGTCGTGCGACACCGGGACGCTAGTTATTACTATTATATTAACTATTCCTTAATCAATTTCTTATGTTCTATTCTATTCTGCTTTGTTTTTTAAGATAAAGTCCCAGTTTTCAGCTAATCAACAAGTTCCGTGAGAAGTTAAGAAAGATTCCCACCACAATCTTTGTAAGTTTTCCGCTCGTCTCTCCCCCAATAATTTCCGGCCCCTATCAGGATGTCGCCCTTTGTAATTGCAACATACTGCTGCTTACAATATTGCTTTGTTTGTTTTATTATTTGCAATAAAAAAAAAATATCACCCATCGGGCAAATCATTGGACTTATATCGGGATTTCGATACATTCATATTTTAGGACCTACCTGCTAGCAGATCGGCTTGTAGTCGCACTAATTAAACCTATTAATAAATAAAATTCCGATTTATTTTTAGCAGCCCTTTAGTCTGAAAAAGATGTATTTTCGAAAAAAAATCTCTGTCAAACACCAATAATGGCTTGAATTAATTGATATTCCCAACCAAACAAAATCTTGATGACTTAAGCTTACGCGAATGTTTCTCGCTCTACTCATTGCAATAAAACTACTCTCACGATCACCCGTGACGTGATTGCTGTAAAGCTTCTGAAACGTCGGGCTAGTTATAAGCCATGATGAAATCTGTAAAAGTAGTTTTATTTTCCTTCAACTTAATTATTTCTAACTGCTGATTATTTTCATGTGCCATGTGTCTCGACCTCTGGGGTCACGTATGTGTCACATGTCATTCAGAGTGTCGCGAGGGTCAGACCCCCACAGGGCCGGCTTTCCCCATAAAGGTTATGGTAATGCCTCTCCGATGGGGTTGCAGGTAGTACGAAACAGATGTTATCGCGCTAACATTCATCTGAGCACACTTATTGAATGGTAACTGCCTTTTATACAACGGTTGGCTTTGGGGAAAATTGGAGATAAATGTACATACATTTAGCAGTTTTTTTTTTGTAAACCCGATGAGCAGTCGGTTTATGTAATGGTAAGTAAGTGTAGCCGATGGCCCATGTGGGGGGTGGGGTTGATAGGAGGACAGCGCATCTGCTTAACAATTATGCGAATGTCCATGGGCGTCGGTAGTCGTCAAATGGCTCCGATTTCTCGTTTGCAACCTATGCTATAAAAAAGCGACGTTGTTGAAATTCGCTTGTCGCGGAGATTTTAGGAGTACTCGGTAAGAAGTGAAAAAGTATGAGATGTAAAGTCTCTGCGGCCTATGTCCAGCAGGGGGTGTATTTCTGCTGATGAATGTGATGAGGAGGGCAATCGTGTGAAGGAGTACCGCTCAGCGTAACGATTTAAGATTACGCGACTGACGCACGTCTCCTTCTTTTTGGAGCAATTTCACGTTCAGTTTTATTCCACAAACGCGGTTTTGTTTTCACCGATGTTTCCTCAGGACGCCATCCTTCCCTGCAAACGAGTGACATTGGAACGTCGAATGCAAATGGAAATAGCTGACAGGGCATGTGGGTATACGCCATCGTAGGACATTATATCGTATTTCCCGAATGTGTGTGGAGACACAAGACGTCCACCCTTTCTTCTTAATAGTATAGGCAAAGGAGAAGTCGGAGCTTTTCTACGACTTCCGTCACCCATGAACATCCATATGAGTACTAGGCCTATGCGTTACCCTCCTTGTCTCCTCCACCTCACCGGCTACTCACAAACCACACGAAACGCGACACCGAAGATGTCACTTAGCGCCGGTATCATGTAAGCGTGAGGTACCTCCCCGGTCGTGCCGGCCCATTCCGCTACAGTGAAGCATGGCACTACCTCCTTCAGAAACCTCCATTCGCTCATTCTCCTATCCCTATACGATGGTAGTCTGACATGACCGTGGACCATTCAGATACAGGACCGACTGCTCAACTTGCTCTCGAAGGCCCCATGTCGTTCCACAACTTCCCTACTTTTGACTATAATTAGATTCCGAGAAATCTCAATAACACTTTTCAGTCCGACCCGGGGACTGTCACCCCACCGTCTATGGCAGAGCGAAGCACTAAACATGGCGTAGCTACAACCAGGACGATATAGTTTAGTGTAATGTGCTAAGACATGGCGGGCGCACGTGGAGTTGGCGAGTGAACTTATCTCGTGCATAATGGATACGGCCTGATAGGTTTCCATAAATGATTGATAGCGGCCACTGCGAGGATGTGCGGGTACCACTGGCGCGTTAGACGCTCTTCATTAGTGATACATTGAATGTGGAGTGAACTTATGACATCTGGTTCTATCTGCCTAGTGCATATCTGGCATGAAGATATTATATTGTCCTTTATTTTTGAGACTTTATGCTATTTCAGCTCCATTGTAACACTATACGCATAGTAATTTTATTCACAAAGTTATGATTCTTTTATATACGTGACCGCTTGACTTCAAATTCCTAATAAATTGGTATCACAGAATATGTTTGAATTCGAAACTTAATTATTTTTCAATGTAGGTACTGGTAATCAGTGGCTCAAGTCTACGAAATGAACCAGAGGCTCTGTGGCCTTGTTCCAAACCAAGAGTATATATTTACGTTTAATTGTCTTTCCCTATGTAATTTATCTGTACAAAATATATCAGGTATTAGGTGTTCAAAATTTTCTTTTCTAATGATACTGTTATGCCTTATTAATAGACTGGACTCATTCATTAACCATTGAACTAGAATTCTAGAATTACACGTTTTTTCGTTTCATCTTCATTTTATTCAAATATTGATATAATAAGCGTCATTGATCGAATACATTTATACCGATGTCTAATACTCGGTCCTTCACCCGAGTGGCGCTTATCAGAAGTGGGCACATATCCATTAAAATAACTCGCCGGTCCCGTGGTGAGTGATCGCGCTTATTGTTGTGGTAATTTCCCACAAACTTTTCCATTTTCCACATTTCCCTCTATCTGTGAGACGTCCCATGTGAATCTGTAACAATGTGAGATTCGCATTAGCAGCCGAATACTTTTGTACTGTAGAATCAATCATATCTTAATCTAACACTTATATATTTTATATTATGAATTATCATCCATTATTCATTTACTGCTGAAGCTAGGCCTCTTTAAATGAAAGCAAAGACAGATGTCTGCACATGTTGATCTCTTACCTATTTCGTATTATCATCAAATTAATTCTTAACACTAAAACTTTGAGCCCTTTTTAAGAACTACGCGGACGTATGAGTATTAAATTTGGCACAATAAAATAAAACGTCGCCCACACTACCGTGTGCACATATATTAAAACTTCTGAATACACTACTTAAATAATACACAATTTCCGACGCTGACAAACATACCATGGCATTTAATTTTATTATGTACCTATAAAAAGGTTTAGTAGTCAGGCTGCATTCGAAGTTGAATTATTTTTTTTATAATTATGATGCCCTATCTCCGGGCGATTGCTGGTATATTTTAATTGTACAGCAAATAAAGAATTACCGTCCAAGATATGTGTCGATTTCCATCAGTGGATGACGGATGATGGAGGGTGGTCACGGATATGGCGCCAAATTAACTGGTCGCACCCCCATGGCGGGAAAACAATAGGAAAATGGCGGCGGTTAATTGTGACAATCGTTATAAGATGTTACACAATAACATTGTATTTATATGTGTTGTTTTATATTGCTACACTTGACGTTAGGAACTACCGAAGCCCTTTAGATAAAAAAATAATGATTTTTTTTATACTGTAGGAGGCAAACGAGGAATCGGATCTTTTTGACGACGGTCCAATGGGCCACCGGCTAATCCGCACAGAATGCAACACCATAGATGTCACTTTACACCGGTATCAATTGAGCGATTCGTGCCGGCCCAAATAAGCTGCAATGCAACAAGGGGCAACCTCTTGGTGCCTCTCACTCACATAACATCCCCGTAAAGGGACAGCAGTGCTGTAGCATTTTGTGCGGATTAGCCTATCACCCATTTTGGAGGGGACGAGGAAAGGAAGGCAATGCATCTGCGTCAACGATGCGAATGTCCATGGACGTCAGTAACCATCAAAATATCCGATTCCTCCTTTGCCCCCTAAAAGAATACGTCTATGCCTTGGGACTTCCCGGCTTATCTAGCATCTTTTTAGCTTTATTGATAAAATATATTTAATAATTTCTTGCATAATGTACAGCTAAGTTATAGTATACTTTCATTACAAAACAAAAACGAATCGAGCAAACGAACGTTACTCCAATCCCCCAAATGGTTCCTTCAAATTGGAAACAGAAGCAACAGACATATGGTATCAAAAACGCGCTAACCACAGCCTAAACAGATTTCCGAAGTCAATTTCTAAATTGCGGCGGACATAAAGTCAACCCTCCTAATCCGATCAACCCTACGCTTGTCAACGTTTTGTTTCCTCTTTTGTACCCCACCAGCTAAGAAGACCTTTCTTTGTCCACCAGATTCATAGCACGGTATGCATTTTATATCAACAATGAAGAATCAGCAAGGTTCTCTATAAATTGGTCCTCGTGGCATAAAGAAGCGCCCGCAGAGAACAACCAACACCAAATTTTATTTAAAGTTCTGAAATATACAAGCAATTTTACGCTTTACGCTATGGTAATAGATATGTATTTGTAGTGCTGATATATTTTCGTCAAACCAAGTCGCCTTGTACAAAGTAGATCAAACATTGTTTTAAAAAAATGAATACACAAAGAAAATAATCCATTTAGTCACGTGGCAAATGCTTCCGTAAGGGATCGCGTAATGAGATCAAAAAGCATTCGTACTTCGAACACTGGCATCCATTACGAACTGTACAGGGGTTCGAAATTTAAAATGTACTTAAATTTCGAATTTCCGTTTCTAGAATGTTTTTTCTTTTTAATTCACATTCGTGTCCATAGGGCTTGTTTCCAGCCATTCATAGTTAACATGAGTGATCTTTTGTGAGAGCTCTCTGCGAAATTAGCGTGCAATGTTTTTAGCTTTTTGCGAAATCAAAATGACCCTTTTATTTCGTTCCCATGATTCTGTTGTATTGTGGGACACGTTACATTAGCGACCAATGCTTTTTATTTCCATACATTTCAATGGAAATGTTCTGTGGATTTACATTTTATTTTATTAATTCCATACAAGGTGCTTAAATGTTCAATACGTAATATTGTAGTGCGTACGTATTTGGTATTTTTGTGTTCGAATTTTGTAATTCGTAATTTATAGTCGTACTTAGTGTAAATTAAATTTTGTAATTTATAGTCTGGAATACTCTGTAAGAGGTGAGCCAAATTAGGCTGACACGACTGGTGAGATATCTGACGTTTACATGATATCGCCGTAAAGTCACTGCAATGCTATCATGTTTCGAGAGATATGTGACTTCCAATGGATTACGAAGCACATCTATTTAACTGGTGTCAGTAAATATCAAAGCAGTCGTACTTCTCATTTGCCCCCTATTACTATAAAAGATAACTATACTGCAGGTACTTACTTAATTAATATAAATATTTATATATGTCATCGTATACCCTAGCTACACATTCCTCATCTTCAAATTACCTCGTAGTGACAGATTTCTCTACAATGCAGAAAGGACTCTCTCTCTCTCTCTCTCTCTCTCTCTCTCTCTCTCTCTCTCTCTCATATTAGTAATGAGAACTATGGTTAAATTTAATAATATATACACTTGTAACGTGTAATAACGCACTCTGAGGTACTACATTAACGAAGTTATTTTCTTGATTAAAGCATGCACGTTACGTGTTATGGACATAAGGGACCGCTCAAAAATGTATTATCTGTGAAATATTTGACATTTTGTCGTTCTTTTTCTATTTTTCATCTGCCCTTTGAATGTAATGCGTTTACAGCCCCGCGTTATCTCGATATGTGGCCTCCGATCACGTGACATACATTCTAAACTGTAGGGGAAGGCGAAAGGACGTTTCACATTGGATTTTGTTTCATTTTTCTCATAACATTAATTTTAAAATATTTTACTAAACCTCCTGAAGTGTCTGTCGCATTACACTCAAACTAGCTCAAACCCTATTATTGGCAGGTTGGAGTTTGTATGGATTTGTAAAACACTACTAGAAATTCATAGGCGTAGCACATAATTTTTGTAGCGCTTCTACACGTAACCGCTACTAGTCTCATCCGCTACGCCATCGTGGTAATGTTATGTCACACATTTTGTCCGTCTGTGTTCGTTCGATCGATTTTCTCAAAACTTTACTATACGGATTTTCATGTGGTTTTCACTAGTGAATAGAACGATTCCCGAGGAAGGTTCTCACGGGCGAAGTGATCGCCACTTAAACGTAATTTAAAAAAAATATTTTCGTCCTGATTTTAAATACCACAATGTTTTTTTGGTTATGTTTTTATAAACGGGAAGACGATCTCCGTGCAGTAGCTGGTCCGGGATGGATGGGAGTAGCAGGAGATCGGCCGTCTTGGCGTTCATTGAAAGAGGCCCACGTCCAGCAGTGGACCGATAAGGGCTGATAACGATGATGGTGATGAAACAGGAGGATCGCAACCGTATCTAATATGGTATAGCACTTGACTGCCGCATCGGGAAGGCAGCTCCAATGTTAGTCCTATATTTGTATGGAAATTAAAAAGTAATGACTAGTGAAATAAGATAAAGTAATGACTAGTGAAATAAGATAAAGTAATGACTAGTGAAATAAGATAAAGTAATGACTAGTGAAATAAGATAAAGTTGAATGAGGATGATCTGCTCTTTCGAAAGTAAAGGCAAGAGTAAAATTTATTTAACGCGAATTTGAAACTTAAATTATCCAGGACATAAACTTATTTTAACCAATTCTTTTTTCAAAACGCTTTAATACGTATAACCCAACAAAAAGGGATAAATTTATACCGACTATAAATGAAATATAAATTATGATGTTGTACTAAACTTACTAGGGCAAAACAAACAGTAAAGTCAGTGACGCCTTCTTATTATAAAAAAGCATTACTCTACCTTCGTACACAGAATTCCATTTAAAAAATGATCCTGGAAGTTTCTTAACTAACCGTTCCCATTCCATGTGAGGGCTCCCTAAGCTAATCTATTGGAAACCATTGGAAAAAAAATCACTTAAGTAATGTATACAAGTGGTTTGGAAAAGTCAGGAAATACCCAATTGGATTTCATGTCCAGGGGACGTCACACGCTTCAGTGAACCCGGCGGGGGATGAATTTTACATCAAGTGTAAAATGAGTTTCAAATGACACCATTTTTTTCTTCGTAAAATTATACTTTTACTTTAATCATTTATTTTGAATTCTTGTTAAATTCTATAAATTACCACTTCTGGATATAAAGAACTGTTACGTGTTTAGTCAGAAATTTAAATACATTTATTTAATGATGGTCTCTCCGGATTCACAATCAAGAACATACTTAAAATAGTACAAGAAACAAACAATGGAATCAATACAGTTTTAATAAGGTTTAGTAAAAAGCGAGGGAACGAAGTCTTATCTGGGCAGTTGTCCGCGACTCACTGCTGTAACCCGGATGGAGAATCCTTACACATTCATCAATTGTTCTGCAATCCTTAAGTTCCGTAGTTAAAGATTATAGTGACATCATATCTTCATATTAAATCCAACTCGTTAAAAAAAGGGGGAGGACCCTGAAAAGGAGGACAACCAATAAGGTCCCATCCCATTCAATTGGCTTCATGAGCCAACTAAAATCAGGTAATATATATGCTCTGTTACAATAAAATAGAATTTAACATCCAACTTTCACACGTGGCATATACTATTCAAACTAAAACATTAATTATACGGTCTATCAAATTAATAGCAATACAGATCATGTAAATACACCTATTAAAATGCACACAAGATATTTTAACATTAATAAAAAAAAATCGAAACATAAGGTATGAAACAAGGCGTCGGTAAGAAATCATGAACTCTCCTTTTATAGAATTAATAATTCATGCATCGTGGCAAGGAAATATATGTCTCCCGAGCGGAAAAGAAAAAACTATTTAACTATCATTTGATGATGGCTGTTAGCGTCTGCCGTTATTCCGTCCACCACCAAAGAGAATTTAATACTAGTAAGAGTTAGCACTTACAACATCCCAACCGAACTCACACACGCAGACACACATTGTGCATGATAAACATTACCAATACCCACAAAAACCGCCCCGAATGCCACCAGTGCCACCTTTAGTGAGGTGTCCCGGAACAGCAAATCGTCAGAACACCTCGACGGCAAGTCAACCCCCGAAGGGACCCACGCCAACTCCACAGATGGGGTTGTCCCGCACCACTTGACAACCCCAACGACTTTGGGACAGTGCAATGGGGTGACGTTCCCATCCTAGCGCCTTGCCCCGTGCTCAAGAGCGCCGCCAAGTTTTGCTCTTTAGTCCCCTCTTCTTATAGGAGGGGTACTAAGAGCCTCCAACCTCCTCTGTTCAATTGGCTTTACCCAAGGTGCCTCGGATTACCCCAGGCTACTGAGCCCCACCGCCACGACAAGGGTTGAACCATGGCGGGGACCTATTTATTAGTACCTACTTGAACAAGTATTTACTTACCCGGTCTATCCTTTCCTGCATAAAAAGAATGAACATGTAAAGGGAACTCTTTTAAAGAATCATCAGACAATGGTAGTCGGCCAAGCCTCTCAGTAGGCACAGCAGACTTAGATAAAAGGTTTCCTTTCCCATTAAAGTAATCAGGCACTTTATCTAAATCTTCATCGCCTGTTGTTTTTACCTATAATCGACACCTGAAAGTGGAATTCAATTATCATTTTCAAAAATTTCGTGACCTTATGGTAGGTACTATACTTTGTTTTGTCATTATCTAGCACCTATCAAAGTTACAGCCTTTATAAAAATCATGATTATATAACCAAAAAAACTATTTTCACGTTAGATGACTTAGTAAAATTAACAAATTTACGATACGTTTTAAATATGAACCGGTCAGGTTCTAAAGGAAACTTGGACAGGTGTATATTAGATTTGGGCAACTTTCGTACCCCACAAATCGCACACTTCCTGTAATTGCAATGTTTTGTATTCTCCATTACATTAAAAATCCAGTTTTATTGCGTTTTTCAATGAAAATCTTTGAAATCTCGAAATAATGTAGCACGCTTGTCAAGTCACAAGTGGTTAGTCCATAGATTATATACACGTATACTGAGAGCTATTTTTTAAAAGCAATTTTATTTCGGTAATATTGGTACGGTTCTTCATGCACTATATCTTAATAAGGAAGTATAAGCCTTATTACAAATATGTAAGCTTGTCTTTGCTTGAACGTCGTCAATTACTTAGAAGTGTCGACTCCCTGTCCACCACGAGGAGAAAAAAAAAGAATGTCATTCCTTCGACACCGATCACACCTTTAACAGTCAAAGATGACAGATGTACTTTTCAAAAATGCTTAAGTAGCACAAACATAGTAGCTACATTCTGAGAATAGGATACTTTACTTTTTTGCGATACATTGTAACAAATACATATATAGCACGATAAAAAAAAATAACAGTAGTGCTGAAGGAACTAGGTTTGGATAAGAAATACATTTTTGATAAATGTATACTTCATGAATATGGTGATATTCGAGATATATATTATTTGATTTAGTATACTTACTTTGGAGTATTTAAAGAACAGCGTGAAGACTGTTTTGATCGTACTCTAGGTAGGTATTTTGAGTAAAAGGTACGTACAGAGTTTTTCCCAAGTTAGACGCAAAGAGAGACAAAACGATAATGTCTATATTAATGTTATAAAGAAGACATTGGACTGTTTGTTTATTTGTTTATTTGCGTTCAGTATAATATATAATATAATATATGTGGACTCATCACACCACGTTAGCCTAGCCGTGTCTTAAGTACCGTGAGGACTTGTGTTACAAGTACTAGACAACGGAAATATATTTAATATTTTTTGTAAATTTAAGAAATTTTATATATTTAAGGTTTTTATAATAGTAATACACATAATACGTATACACTACTCAAAACAAAATAAGGGCCACTACTTTATTTACATTTAAGTGCAATTTAGTAAATTGATAAGTGGCATTATATTCACATTACGAACTCTTTGGTGTTTGATCTCTTTTATGCCCTTTCTATTTTATGTGCTCGTGTTCCTAATTTGAAAGTATTGGCCATCATTTTAAGAAAAAAATAATTGGATGTTATTCCTATATTTTTCTTTGATTGTCTTCGTAACTTGTTTCGGTTATTTTAGGAAAAAGTGTTACTTTTCAATTTTAATTGATTCATTTATCATCTCGCGTTAATCATGCCACCAGTACGCAGGCACATGGATACAATTACAGCAACCAGAGCCATAAATATGATTCAAGAAGGACAGTTGAGTTTTTCTCGAAGAGCTGTCCAAAATGTATGGAATCGCTTCCAAGACTCTGGCAGTGTTGCCAGGAGACCTGGTTCAGGCAGAGTTCGCATAACAACGACTCGTGAGGATCGGTACATCCAACTAGGTGCTCGTCGTGATCGTACAGTAACGGCCCGTAGTTACAGCACCAGCTGCGGCTGACGACGGGTACCCGCGTCACTGATCAAACTATACGTAATCGATTGCACGAAGACCAGCAAACGTCAAGACGACGAGTTGTTCGAATTCCTCTGAGCAGGGTTCAACGTGCAACGCGATTAAGATTCTCCCGTCAGTATTTCAACTGGGGGATTAATCAGTGGGGCGAGGAGCTTTGTACAGACGAGTGCAAAGTAAAATTTCTTAATGATGATCGGCGTGTTAGAGTGTGGAGACGACGCGGCGAGCGGTTTTCGGAGTCCTGCATTCACGAAGTTGACCGTTTTGGTGGTCCCAACGTAACGGTTTGGGGTGGGATTAGTTTACACGGTGAAACCGAGCTCACCATTTTACATTCGGGTACCGTAACTGAAGAACGTTACATCGAGGACGTCATCAGGCCTCAAGTGATCCCACTTGCACAGCGAGTGGGGCCTGGATTCATCTTGATGCAAGATAATGCCCGTGCACACACAGCTCGATCAACCCAAACTGTCCTAGAAGGGTCTCATATTGAGGTATTACCATTTCCAGCTAACAATCCGGATTTTAATCCGATCGAGCAATTGTGGGAGTTAGAGAGAATAAGTAAGGGGTCTACAACCAACAGCAGCTGATTGACGCTTTAAAAGATGCTTGGGAGGAGTTTCCAGATGAAAATGTGAGGAATTTAATCTAGAGTATGCATACGAGCTTCTGGAGTGTATTGCTAAGAGAGGAGGACATACTCGTTATTAAAAAGAAGAAACAAAAGTAACAAGAACAGAAGTCTATCTTTTTCCGGTGATTTCTTTTGTTCACGTTTTTCAGTCAAAATGGCCAATTATTATGAACATAAAAACAATTCATGATCATTATTTTAAGCAATTGTTAGCCTATATTATAATCAATAACATTATTTTGTAGTTACATAAGTTAAACAAGTTAATGTCTTTGGCTTTGGAAGTTTAAAATTGGCCAAGGTACTGAGGCCCATGATATCATAGGTGGCAAGCCTATGGCCACTTTGGGCACATTCCTATCCCGGACAATGCAATGCGTGCTCAGAATAATCTGAGAAACATTTAATAACAGTTGCCTGACCTGCGGATCGAACCCACGCGGACTCCACGCGGCTAACAGTCTTAACAGGCGACACCCGCACCGTTACACCACAGAGGCGATTAGTCGTAATCAATAGACTTCCGAATCACTAGACCGATGTGAAAAATTATTTTAGTACATGATATATAACCTCTTCTATATCTTTTTCATCATTATGAAAACTTCGATAGTGTGACCAAAAGGTGTGAAAAAAATGTCAAAGTAAATCCTCTTATAGTTGCAGAAGTGATTGACAAGGAGTTGTCCCGGCAGATGTTCTGTCTTAAATCGAAATTGTTGTCATTGTAAGTGCAATGTTTACTAGGCCGAAATTAAAATTTATATATTATAATAAATCAACTAATTTTTGCCATGTATCGTGATGTATCCATGCGAAGCCAGGATGGACTGCTAGTTATCTATCAAAGAACATTTAATGGAAAGAAGTATAAATTAATATAATAAAAAAATATATAATTAAATATTATGAGTTAGAAGTTGTCTATGCTTGCTAAATTCGACTATAAATTTGCGCAGACTAAAAATCACACCTCCGCAATGTAACTTGACTTGCTCCTTATTATTAAAATTCTAAAAATAATTTCTGGTTCGTTATATTCACTGATATATTTCACTAACAACTGTGTAGCTCTTCCGCTCTCGTAATAAGGTGTCAAAACGTTTGTGTTCGTCGGTTTTTCGATTTTCCAGTCGCAAATAAAACGTGTTTAGGACGCCGTAGTCTGTTTCACGTTGTTCTTATGGATTCATAATAACAACAGGAGGTCGTGTTCGTCGGGTATCACGACGAATATTAGTTTACCTCGGATATATTCGCATTAATGTTTGTTAATATCGTATTATTGCGGTCAAAATTTTAGGAAGAGGTGGTGCCATGCCTAGTGCATGACACTACATCCTCCTATGCAACGGAATTGGGCCGGCACGACCGCGGGGGTACCTCTTACTCATATAATACAGCCGTAAAGTGACATCTACAATGTCGCGTTTCACGCGGTTTGTGAGAACCCGGTGGCCTATTTAAACGCATCGACGTAGTAATTGTGCGGATGTTTATGGCTGTTGGAAGTCGTAAAAAGGGTCCGATTGCTTTTTTGCCCCCTATTCTATAAAAAATGTAGATTTGAATTTGTTTACTCATCTGCCAAGCGAGAAATTCAACGCAGACAGTAGGAGGTGGATAATTCCCTCCCGCCCGATGTCGGTTGAGAAGGCAGCCGCCTCCCTAACTGGGGTCAGGAATTAGGGTGGAACCATGACCTCATTGCAAAGCCTAGACGTTGGAGGGGGTCCGGTCCCTTACGTGACATTTGCGAGTCTCCGAGATACCCTGTGCTGATAGATCTGGACGTCTCAGTATAGGCGGCCAAAGGCGCCCGTCGGTGGGATCCCACCCAGGACCGATGGTGGATAAATACACTTCCCCATGCAACAAAAAAAACAAGTTGAAAGGAACAGGGAATCCGGGATAGATTTTTGCTTAATACTATAATGGGATAAACGAGAAATCTAGGCGTTTTGGTGACTAAGGAAACCCACAGTCCACACAGCTGTGATGCAGACGTGTACATCCTCCTGCTGATTGTACCCAATCGAAGTTGGTGCAGCTCGGTAGTATCCAGTGAAATAAACATTGTAATAGCCCAAGAAGATAGTAAGTAATTTTCAAACACCTGGTAGAAACCCAGAAACGTAGCAGGCATTGATTTTTTTATAGTATAGGAGGGCAAGCGGAAATCAGAGCCTTTCAACATCTACCGACGCCCAGTACATCAGCATAATTATGCCGATGCGTTGCCCACCTTTTCACCAGCACCAATGGGCCACCGGCTTTTCACTCACAAACCACACGAAACGCGACTCTGTAGGTGTCACTACGGCGGTATTAAGTGAACTAGAGAGACAAGGTCTAAGCGAACTAAAATATCTGAATGTCTATACAATTTCGTAATATTTTGATATTTTCATATTTACCTATTCAGTTTTGACTTTTCTATACTTTACTTCATGGACGTGAGTTTGTCGATTTAGGATGAAATTTGAAAAATAATTTATATTTTTTTCTTACAGTCTTTTTATCCCTGGTAGTACCTACTGCGTAAACATCAATGGAATGCTTAAATGAAAACATTAAAGGACTTGTCATGTCAAACATAGGCACGCCGCAAATGTCCTCGACTTCCCTCCGAATCCGGCGTGGAAAAAGTTTCGCCCGTCTCATATTTCACTCGCGCTAATATTGTGTTTAAGCACAGATCTGTATTTGTGGATAGCTGATACTGTACTTTGCCGTTGAACTAAAATGTCGATAGCGCAAACATATTCAACTTTTTTTTACAGTTTATGCGGGCAAACGAATAATCGACGCATTTTGAAGACTACTGACGCCCATAAACATCCGTATAGTTCCGATGCAGTTTATAGCCCTTTGGAAGGAATCATCCATCCAATGGTCCACCCGGAAACTTACAAGCCACACAAAGTGCGTCAGTGTAGGTTTCATTTTACGATGGAACCATGTGAGCGCCACCCAGCAGTGCAGCTCCATTTCGTCTACAACGCAGCATGGTGCTCCTGGTTGTAAAATGCCTGCACTGCAATAAAAATTCTGACAGTTCAAAATTGTCAATAGATGTACAAATGCTCTTAAGTTAAATACTTTCAGCGCAGTTCCTTCCAGTATTCCCAGTAGTTATCGTCTCAGAATATTGATTAAAGTCTTACCCCATATTTTTAATTCCTCCAAACTTATCAGCTATCCATTTATATAGAGATCGGTATGTTTGAATGAGCCAAGAGTTTCGCTGTCTTTGTTGTTTGTTCCGCAGAAAATTCTTTCAGCGCTCCTCCTTTGTTTGAATAAATTAATTCCGCGAAATGTTATGAATATAGTGCCTTGTGGAAATGTTTCGTTTGCTTATTTCAACTATTTCAGCGTCTGCTTTATACGAGGGATAGTCAGAAAAGGAATCCGAACTGACAATGTGAATTTTTTTTGTGTTTTCATTCCAATTTGGTCACCAAATCCCTTACAAGAGCCGGAACCGACCAACCATCCGCACGTAGCATAGATATCGGAAAAAAAGATCTTTATGGGTGTGTAGGTTGGTAGGTAGTTTTCGCTTCACATTACGATGACTTTACATCCCATATGACATAAAAAGACAAGATATAAACCTCGATAGAAAACTGTTGATTTCTGACATACATTATTATAACGCTAGAGCAAATAGATGCCAATGGTGTTGGCCTTTGCGAAAGTTGCAAAGGTATACGCATCCCCAACGGTTATTTTACGTCGAATATCAACTCCATTCTAAATACAAAGGTCAAAACAAAACTAAACAGATACCAGGACCGTAGTTTTAGCTCAGCGGCGCTAGTTTACATGTCGATGGAGTTTATCAACACGTAAACCGTGTATGTCACGATATCGGCCACATGAGCCGTCGTCATACGTTAAAAACACAAGTTATCTAATGATTTCTTAGATTTATGCGAACGTGACACATTATACATTATAATATAAGTACTTAAACGAATTTTATAGCGGATTTGTAATAATGACAAGGTAACCGCTTACTTAAACATATCATAGCACCCCCTCGCAATACGTCGTAACACCGGCATAAGCTGCCAGCTACGCTATTGCCCTTTGCGGAAGTTTTAAATATTCCCTTCACTAAACGGCCCTAAAACGATTATTTCCATCAAATATAGTACCCATGTCATTGTTTAAAAAAACGAGTTTAAACTATTCTGTATTATACAAAATTCAAACAAAGTTACTACCAGGACATCAGACATTACTTGAAACGCAGGTCCTGACACGTAAATTATCTGTGGCGCCAATGTCGCGACATCCGCAATAGCAGCCGTCATATCCAGTCTCTCCTTCTTTCTTCTCTGAGATAGCTCTGATATTGATTTTAAAGAAGGATCAAGATGTATGCAATCACATGACGACATTGTGATAAAGAACAAAGTTATGGTATGTTATCACATGTAAACGGATATCGTGTTTATCTTGTTAAATCGTTTGTCAAAAAAAGATACATTTCTTAACAAAAGACAAAACAAAACTTCCAGGACACGAGATGTGTACAGTTGTTTTGACACGAGTGTATCGACACGTAAACTAACTGTGGCGCTACTGTCGCGACATCCGCAATGGCGGCCGTCATTTCCGCTTCCGCCACAAACCGAGCGTGCATCACACATTGCGTGAGATAAATCGCGTGGCTAATCCGGCGAGGGTCATTTGTCTATTATTTGGACGTGACGTTGTTTTTACCCCAGCGCATTGGTTTTTGATCGATAGAGGCTGTGTCATTGCTATGTGCGATTTCCTATTAAATGAGTTTTCCTTTGTATTAATGCAATCTATTCAATTTAATTAAATAACGACTTGGTTTGATTTTCTATAGGGAGTCGAACGTGCCTTTTGATGGCTACTGCTGCCCATAGACATCCGCATAGTAATTGTTATGCCGATGCCTTGCCCGTCTTCCTATGAGCCACTGGAAGCTCTCGCAGGAAACGTGACGTGTAGGCACACTTGTTGTCAAGTTTAGTGCGGTTTGTGCCTGTGTGACCCTACTTCTTACTAAACCTACTAATAAGTACTTTATTTTTAAGCCAAGTGAATTAATTTTTAATTCTCGCGCTCTTCTCGAAATTTGTTTTCATCCTTGTCCTTAAGCATTTTAATATAATGAATTATTGCACGCCTAAGAATGCATAGCGATTGCACTTTCTAATCAACAATTTATTAATTACACATTTATTTAATTTATTTTTATGCCTCTCTTCGTAGCGTACTCACGTACAGCCGCAAAATAGTTGGTTTTGCATAAGTTATATCATCAGTTGTTTAATTTGTAAAGTTAAATAATTACTTCCATTGCTCTATTGTAATTTATGAATGCCTAAACATTTTTATTCAAATACGATTCTTTAGAACATTGAAGAACAACTGAGAATAGATATGGCAATAGGAAATGTGTTTATTATATAAGTAATAACAAGTACTTGTATTATCGTTGTGTTCGTTTGGTTTTGTATTTGTTTTGTTTTTGAGTGGTATTTGTACTGGATTGTGGTTCTTTTGTATTTTATGTTGTATCGTATTTTCCTTTAGCTTTATAAGTTTTCTTCTTCTCGTATTAAACCTTTGTTATTTGTTTTCTTTTCACTATTGCGGTAAAGATATTTTGTTATTTTAAGTTTGTTTGTGTGTTATGAGCGGGCAACTACAATTTTATTTGATAACGGACGGGCCAAAAGGCATCAGTGACGCATCATCATCTTGCTAGTTTGTTTGCAAACCGGTGCCAGGTGTCATGCTTACCATGAGACCCGGCATATGCGGAACAAACCTTTTTGCCACTCTCTTGGGGCTGGGCCATTTTCATGGTTTTTTTTTGTACCAATGTAATGTTGTCATTGTCTTTATGTGTAAATCTATTCTTGTGATTTGTTATTGTTGCCTCTCGTGTTGTGAGCAAATGAATGTTTTTCTTTCTTACTTTCTAAAAATCTTATTTACGGTCTTCATATTTTTCTGCCATCCATTCAATTCTGGCCTGAGAAAAACTGGTAAAACAAATACAGTTGGATTACAATTATAGTCACAATTAATTCAATTGAACCGAGGCAAGATCTTATTATTTCCATGGTAAGGTATTTTCAATGAATTCGAAAGATATTATTTTTTACTATCGTATATTTTTTTGTCAGCTGCATTGAAGCGTAATGGGGCCGTCGCGACCGGGGTGATATCTCTCACTCGTAGGTCACCGCTGTAAAGTGACAACTGCAGTATCGCGTTTTATGTGGTTTGTGAACCCACTGGAGAGGCGGTGGAAGGGAGGTCAATGCATAGGATTAGAGTCAAGCGTTGGTAAACATATGAAGGATCCAACTACACGTTTCTCGCCCTGTAAAATAGCCTTTGCCACACAAGCGCTCGTTCAGTAGATTTTCGGAAATTTGATCTCATATAGACAGACAGATCTTGGGGACTTAGTTTTATACTACCTTAGTTGTAAACCTTTGTTACGTAGTAATTGTTTTGAAGTTACCATACTTATTTATAGGTACTATATGAAGACCTTCCACGTATCTGCCCACCAGATTCAATGTTAATTTCAACAGACATATTTATACATACACAAACGTATATATTCTATGTACATTGAAAATGAATTATTGAAATAATGATTATGAATTGTTTTTATGTTGATAATAAAATTGGCCATTTTAAATGAATAACATGAACAAAAGAACACCGGAAAAAGACAAACTATTGTTCTCGTCACTTTTGTTTCTTCTTTTTAATAACGAGTATGTCCTCCTCTCTTAGCAATACACTCCAGAAGCCTTGTATGCATACTCTACATAAAATTCCTCACGTTTTCACCTGGAATCTCCTCCCAAGCATCTTTTAAAGCGTCAATCAGCTGCTGTTGGTTGTAGACCCCTAGCTCATTCTCTCTAACTCTTCGTTTCAATTGGGCTCACAATAGCTCGATCGGATTTAAATCCGGACTGTTAGCTGGCCATGGTAATACCTCAATATGAGACCCTTCTAGGACAGTTTGGATTGATCGAGCGATGTGCGCACGGGCCTTTTCTTGCATCAGGATGAATCCAGGCCCCACTCGCTGTGTAAGTGGGATCACTTGAGGCCTGATGACGTCCTCGATGTAACGTTCTGCAGTTACGGTACCCGAATTTAAAATAGTGAGCTCGGTTTCACCGCATAAACTAATCCCACCCCAAACCATTACGTTGGGACCACCGAAACGGTCAACTTCGTGAATGCAGGACTCCGAAAACCGCTCGCCGCGTCGTCTCCACACTCTAACACGCCGATCATCATTAAGAAATTTTACTTTGCACTCGTCTGTGAAAGGCACCGCCCCACTGATCAATCCCCCAGTTGAAATACTGACGGGAGAATCTTAATCGCGTTGTACGTTGAACCCTGCTCAGAGGAATTCGAACAACTCGTCGTCTTGACACTTGCTGGTCTTCATACAATCGATTACGTATAGTTTCATCACTGACGCGGGTACCCGTTCTCAGCCGTAGGTGGTGCTGTAACTTACGGGCCGTTACTGTACGATCGCGGCGAGCACTTAGGTGGATGTACCGCTCCTCGCGAGTCGTTGTTATGCGAACTCTACCTGAACCAGGTCTCCTGGCAACACTGCCAGAGTCTTGGAAGCGATTCCATACATTTTGGACAGCTCTTCGAGAGAAACTCAACTGTCCTTCTTGAATCATATTTATGGCTCTGGTTGCTGTAATTGTATCCATGTGCCTGCGTATTGGTGGCATGATTAACGCGAGATGATAAATGAATCAATTAAAATTGAAAAGTAACACTTTTTCCTAAAATAACCGAAACGAGTTACGAAGACAATCAAAGAAAACATAAGAATAACATCCAATTATTTTTTTCTTAAAAAAATGGCCAATACTTTCAAACTAGTAACACGAACACGTAAAATAAAAAAGGAATAAGAAATCAAATACCAAAAAGTTCGTAATATGAATATAATGAATATAATATAAATATAACATGAGACTTATCGGTTACTCTCAGTTTACTAAATTGCTCTTAAATGTAATTAAACTAGTGGCCCTTATTTGGTTTTGAGTATTGTATATAATATGTATTTCTAAACTAAAAATCTAAAATATATAAGATTTATATTTATAAAAGTATTAAATATATTGTCCGTTGTCTAGTACCTGTAACACAAGTCCTTGCGGTACTTAGCACAGGGCTGGGCTAACGTGCTGTGATAAGTCCACAGATATTATTATATTGAATATTTCATATATATTTAACATTTGCACATGTTGAATATTCTACAGTAAATTGTTGTGCAACTTTGAATCTGGCGGGCAGGTACGTGCAAGGTATATAAGTACCTATAATATCTGGGTATGGTGGCTTCAAGACAACTGCAATGGTAACGCACACCTCTCACTAAAGCAGTAACGTCTTAATTTGATGACGTCACTGCTTTGTAAACGCACATATAATAAATAATAACGTCGTCCCAGCCGAATTTCTCTATAGAGGCTACCCAACTGCGCAGGATACATTACAGTGCACTAGTGTGTGAGCAGACACAAATGCACTTCCTCTTCCATTCGTTCCGGTGGAATGACATTCCGACACGACCAGAGAGAAATCGAGCGCAGGGCCGAAGACATGACGTGCTCTCCGATTCCCGGGGGTAACACCGCCAATTTCTTGACTTCGGACTGTCATTAGCAACTGGGAAAACCCAATAACACTTTGGCCCGACCTGGGCCTCGATACCAGGACGCCAAGACTGTTTTTTTTATAGTATAGGGGACAAACGAGATTTCGGAGCATTTAATGACTACTGACGCCCATGAACATCAGGATAATTATGCCAATGCGGTGTCATCCTTTTCACCTCCCCCCAATAGGCCACCGGCTACCGGCACACGGGGCTGAGCGAGAGGTACCTCCCCGGTCGTGCCGGCCTAATTCCGTTGCATAGGAGGATGTAGTGTCATGCACCATGCACGGCACCTACTCCTTCTAACATGTAGCATAGACTGTGGTTGAACATGCTTACCGCAAGACCACGATGAAGACAGAAGAGCAAATGTGGTATATGCATCACCAAATGTCGGATAAAACACGTTAAATAACATATCCAAATCACACCATTGTTAATAGCTCGTTAAGCGCCACACATAACGTTGTACATTTGTCCGGCTGTTCATCAGGCGAGAGCAGCAGTGACCCCTGTCCCCTGTCCTCTGTCCCCCCCGCTCGTTACCGGGGACAGCTAATGAACTGCGCATATTGGTAGGGCGCGGCTTGTGAACAACACTTTACTGGATGTGAAACGGAAAAAATATTTTTGACAAAAAAATATGTCATAAGTTACGCGAGTAAAACCGTCGGGTGGTGCAAGTCTACAATAAAAGATCAAAGTCTATATACCATAAAGCTACGACTAAGAGGACCGGCGTTACGCGGGTGAAACCGCGGTGAGACGCTTATAGATGCTAATAGTGTATATGTCCTCTATTGGTGTCCTCCTAGTGAGGAGGACATTGTTATTATTTGGACAACAGTACCTTCATCAAGATATGCATGGAGGTCTAACAAACTTCTTGCCAATGGTAAATTGATCACAAACCCACGGTCTTTAACATTCACCCTTTTAACGTTTGTTTTAATTACTTATACTATGTATTTTAACGTTTGTTTTAATTACTTATACTATGTATTTTAACGTTTGCTTTAATTACTTATACTATGTATTTTAACGTTTGTTTTAATTACTTATACTATGTATTTTAACGTTTGTTTTAATTACTTATACTATGTATTTTAACGTTTGTTTTAATTACTTATGCTATGTATTTTTCCATCAAGAACTGACTATATAAACTGTAGCCAATACTTTAAATAATTTTTGACATCTGGACAATTGATATCTTGCTTGTAAAGCTTCTGAAACGTCGGGTTAGTTAAATAATTAAATAAACCGCGATAAAAACCACAAGAGTATTATTGATTAGTAAAATTCGCGTGAATTTAAGACATCAATATGTAACCAGTATCCCGCAATTAGGTAAAGCGGTCAGCAAAAGTAGTTTAGTTTTTTTTACGTTAAAATAAATATTTTTCATATTTTTTTACATGGCCAGGATGGGATACCCCCGACCACCGAGAGCACGTAATACCTTTTTTTTATGCTGGGGAATGCATTTAGGCATGCCCCCAAATTGGGGCGACCGGGGAGTTCTCGAGACTAGAGAGCTGAAAGGAGCTCCTCCTACCCACTCAACCCCAGCGGTGTTCTTTCACATCCGCCAGTTTAGAGGCCACGGGAACGCGGTGGCACACAACCTTGACCCCACCAGCGAGTGCCCTTGAGGTCTCTTCCTGGGAGAGCTGTGTACGTGTTAACCACTGTGCCAATAGGGGGTTGTTGTAAATATCTAGTACACACACACACACACACACACACACACACACACACACAACTTCCTTGTCCCTTCCAGCCGGCGCTATGAGCCGCTGGACATGAGTTAATTACGTGCGATGGTCGGCGCTCTCGCGAGAATGATTGCTCCACGGTAACGACGAGCTGATGTTCTTAGGCTTGTGGGACCACAGAACTGGCGGGTTTCATTTTTTTTTACTTTCTAATTATCTAACATTGATTAAAAGAATCCCTTAAAACATATTTTAACTTACCAACTCCGGTTTCGCTTGCGAAATTTGTTAAGCAAAGCAATAGAATTTTTCTAGACAAACGCTCTATCCTTGATGTTTTCACATTCCGTATATTAAGACTTACTGTGCTTGTATTATCGGGACGTCAAAATGAATGGAGACCTAGACGCTGTAGTAGACTGCAGACAAATTTAGCTTAATGTAAAGCGTAGAAAGTGTTACACAATCAAAAAAAATACCAATTCATTTTTGTACATACATTACAATAAAACTACCTAACTACTAATCTTTTATGGATTTTTTCGCGGTTTATTAAATTGTTTATGTACGTGTGGTCTGACCTGGTATGGTATGGTCACGGGTAGACTAAGATGACAGATAGACCAAAGAAGTTTAGTCATTTCTTACCATCAGTGAAATGCCACATCACTCTGCAAGATGCAGGAGTATACATGTTTGATTGTGACTGTGGACTCTCTTATATAGGGCAAACTAAAAGATGTATAAAAAATCGCGTTAAAGAATATATAGCCTATATGAAACACCGAAGTGTTACAAAATCTGCGGTCTGTGAGCATGCTGAAGTTGGCCCCTGCCGTTGCATTAGATTTGATAAAGCGCAAATACTCACTAGGGACCACCGATCCCTACCAAGGATGATCCGTGAGGCTATTGAAATGAAAAAACATCCAAATTTCAATAGTGAAGTTAGCTGGGTTCTTCCCTCTGCTAGGATTCCAGTGGTGAACACAATCAAATCAAAAAATAAACATAACACCTCAAGACAGCAAGATATACTAAGTACTGTTTGCGTTAATCTGAACAACTAAAATTATAATTCTTCGGATACTTTTAAAAACGTGGTAAATCAGGACATCTGTCATCTCAGTCCACCCGTGACCATGGTTATATCCCAAAAAATTTAATAAACCGCGATAAAATCCGTGAAAATAGTTTTATTGTAATGACTAACATTCGCGTAAACTTAAGGCTGATTTTAGTATCACGCCGACGGCACGCGCACGCCGAGATATATGAACTTCTATATATACCGAGATATATGAATTACAGGACATTATCTAGTCTATCTCAAGTTTCGTGGCCGCACATGTCAAAACACGTCCTCAGTAATGTCATTTCGGTAGCTCGTCAAGCGGGTAGTGTATGTGGCGTTGTTCGCTCCCGACTCCCGAGATGACCCGCCGTCGTTAAACGCTAGTTACGAGTTATAGCACCACAACCTCTCTTGTTTTGTTTACTGCTTTTGTTTACCTTATTTATAGAGATAGTGTTGCTCTCTTTGATTTATGTTTACATCCGTAAACGAGCAGCCGGAGCTTTTTGATTATTCGCACGTGATTTAAGATCCTAATAGGCCACCCGAATTTCACATCTCTTTATATGTTATAGGGGACAAAAGGGTAATAAGCCATATTTCTTTCGATACCCATTAACATCCACTCCTTCACCCCATCTCCTAATGGGTTAACAGCTACCCACAAACCACACGGGACTTGAGAGTATAGCTATCACTTTACGACGTTCTGATGCGGTTGCACAAACGCTATAGCATATATTTTACTTTTCTCTGGTCTTGCCAACCTGATTCGGCTGGAAAGACACGGGCTTAGCTGCATTTTATTATCCGCTGCCTCTGTTAAACAAAAGCGTATTGCCAATTAAACTTATGACGGTAAATCCCTTTCCTCGCTCTCTCTCCCGAAATAACTAACTCTCGGAAATCGTTTTATCCAAGAGTGAAAACCGCATGAAATTCCGTTAGTAGACAGCAAATTGGGACTTTGTTTTATAAGAAGTGTAGATGAAATTATTTTCGGTAACAGGTAGTGTTATTCTGCGTTGCAACCGAACTGGGCAGACGTGGCCCGGGAGGTAAGGTCTTGTTCACATGATACCGCCGCGAAGTAACAGTATTGCTTTCGCGTTTCGTGTGATTTGTGAATTTCCGGTGGCCCTTTATAGGGAAGACGGTAGGAGTGCCCTCCTTCTGCATAATGAGTCGGTGTCACGTGACAGTTGCCACTGTGTCGACCAGATCTGCCTAACAAAGTATTTATCAATTCAAGACTGCGCTGTAATGCACTGTACCTATAGCAATAACCAGGATTATGCATGCACTGTTCCTGGTATGACGTACCTTGACACAGACACGCGCACACACACACACACACACACACACACACACACACACACACACACACACACACACACACAC
>JAFELO010002083.1:62468-109834 GCA_017140195.1 Eumaeus atala
CACGCACACGCACACACACACACACACGCACACGCACACGCACACGCACACGCACACGCACACGCACACGCACACGCACACGTACACGCACACACACACGCACGCGCGCGCCGCACTGCGGGACTTAAAAGTCGATAGTCACCAAAACACCCTGCTCACCTACTCTATACTAACTATGCTCTATTACTATGCTCTTACATTATATACTACTAACTATGCTCTATTACTATGCTCTTACATTATATACTACTAACTATGCTCTATTACTATGCTCTTACATTATATACTACCAACTATGCTCTATTACTATGCTCTTACATTATATACTACTAACTATGCTCTATTCTATAAAGATAAAGAGACGATATTTGCTTGTTTACATTGAATAGGCTCTGATACCACTGGAACGATTTGAAAAAATCTTTTACCATAAAACACATTCCATTAAACACTTACATTATCTCTGATGAACGTAGGCATTTTCTGAAACACATTCTGAAGCGGTAATGATTAGGATGAAATCTTCGATAATGTAACAAAAGGTGTAAATCCATAGTAAGTTGTAGAATTTGTTAGCAACTAGATGTCTATAATAAATATAAGTAGTTGTCATGGTAACATGTAATACCTACGGGCCGAAATAACCATTTTTTTTTTTTTGTATTTTTGTAAATGAATGTTTGTCACCATGTTTTATTAAATATCCGTATGAAGTCGAGGTGGACTGCTGGTACTCCTATAAAAATAAAATCCATTTTCATCTTGTAACTAACTTAAATTAAATAAGCAAATAACTAAAATAAAGTAGTTAAGTCAAAATGATTCACCATACCATGACAAGAATTTGTAACACCCAATTGTTAATCTAACTAAAGCCATTAATAAAAATAAACATCCGCATCATCAATATACGTACTTCATTAAAATGGCCGAAACTCATTTGGCCCAAACCCCTCCGTACTTCAAGTGACAAACTCATAAACATTTGTCTCCGAACGGACTGTCCAATACACAATGGCACCGCTTTACATAGCCCCCTCGTCCTGTACTGTAACTACACAACCGCAGGTCGTTGTTGTCTGGCGGTATATTACTTATGACGGTACTCAACCGTTTAGCCGAGCCGGAGTTAAATTCGTGCGAATAATTCACGAACGGTCAACTCTGACACCGCACTAAATATATCAGTGTCGCTGGGACGACTAATTAAATTATCGCATTTATTATTCAGCGCCGCGCACAGAGGTCTCATATGGCATTGAGCTGGCATGGCAGTGGCGGTACCTCTCATACATGATGGCATCGTAAACTGTTGTTGTAACATTTGATGCGGTTTGTGAATTTCTATTAGCCCATTGGCGGGAAGGAGGGTCACATGTCTGCATAATAATTATGTGGATGTCTACCTGGCGGTTGTAGTCACAAGGCTCTGGTTACTCGTCTGCACCACTAAAGTAAAAAAAAACCAATCCAGATTTCGAATACTTCCAAATATCATTGTACAGTAATGTTAACAATCAACGTTATTTAACAATAAGAGAGATAATTGTAAATATACAACATTCTAATTTTAGACAAAGGTGCGTAAGACTTTGGCGCGTCAGGAAAAAGTGATGAGGGTAAATTTTTACAACGCGCACTTTGTCACAATAGAGCAATACCCACATATTAACTATAGTCAATATTTTTCAATTAAGATTGCCATAATGCGTAATAATAATACATAGGCTGTGATAATACTTTCAATAGGTTCAATACCTTTTGTTCTTTTGTGTTGTTTTTCTAAGCGTTAAATAAGGCTAGAGAAAAAAATGAAAAAGATTTTTTTATCTTGTTATGGCCAAGGGAGTATAATTTGTAACGAGTATTAATGGCACACACACACTTTTTATTATTCTTAAATAAGTAAACTTAAAGGGATGAGTTTTTGTACGATGATGAGAAAACCGGCTGTGCCTCAGGTCAACTGGTCTGATCGCCCACAACGATGCATTTTGTACGTTTGTAGATGTACGTTTGATGCTTGTACGAATGTCATTCGAATAACCAGCGATTTTCTACTAAAAAAAATAAAACGAACTGTGACAGCGTACCCGAACTTTTATCTCTACATTTTCTTTGCTAAACTCTACATTTATTATTACTAGTTATCGTATATTTTCTGTGACGCAAAAAAAAAAATAAAAATACACACTCTTTTTTATCGGAAACGTTAGTTCAGCAATTAATAAATTGTAACTTGAAAGTCTGGAATTACAAATTGAGATCATAAAATCGGTTCAATCGAAAATTTGTAACTTCCCAACAGTTACATGAAATGAAAATTTTACAATTCCGCCATTTTGTGCTTTGTACAGTCATGTCAATTTCAAATTTGGAACGTTCTCTAGGGAGCCACAGGGAACAAACTCAGACATAGATTAAAAATGAAAAAAGATACAACCTGTGGGAATTTAAAGTGGTTTGAGTGACAAGAGAAACGAAATTTAAAATGTAGTGAACTATTAATTATTAATTTTCCACCTTGTTTTGGTGCACAAGATTTGTGTACTACCATCAACTTTTCGAAATTCTAGGTAATGATTTATATTGTGCGATGTCAGCCATGATAATGTATTTGTTTAATAGTATGAGGGGCAAACGAGAAATCAGAGGCTTTTGTAGACTACGATGCGTCATCCTTCTATCACCCCCCTCCCCCAGTGGGCCACCGGATATCACAAACCGCACGAAACGCGACTGTGACATTGTCACTTTCGAGTGCCGCTATCGAGTGGGCGAGAGATACTTCTCTGGTCGTGCCGTGCCAATTCCTTTGCATAGGAGGATTTAGTGTCATCCACCAAGAATGGCACTACCTCCTCCTATGCAGCATGGCACTACCTCTTCCTAAAACTCGTAAGTATTTATGTATGTATGTACGATGTATGTATTAAGATTTCTATGTTCCCTGTTACAGCAACCTGTTGTTGGAATAGTCTTGATAACGCGAGTGACAATTTAACGTCCAATCAGGCCCCCGATGGGACACCATAATCGCAAGCCGCACGAAACGCGACAGCATAGGCACTATTTAAAGGTATCTACCCCGAGGAGCTGCTGTGGCAATTGCAATAGCAAATACGCCAATAAGACCCTTTAAAAATATTTTTATAGAACAGGGGGCATACGAGCAATCGAAGTTATAACCTACATAATTACTATGCGTTGCCCTCCTTCGCCCCCAATGGGCCACCGGCTACTCACAAACCGCGCGAAACGCGACACTGAAGGCGGTGGCATTATGTGAGCGAGAGGTACCTCCCCGGTCGTGCCGGCCCAATTCCGTTGCATAGGAGGAGGTAGTGCCATGCACCATGCATGTAGAATGTCCCTACCCCTTAAAATGCTGTTGAACACTTCGTAAATAGCCGGTGTAAGATGTAAAGAGGGTGTCAGCTGCAGAGGTAACTGATGTGAAGTCGTCACGTGAATCCCCCCTCCGCACACCTCCACCCCCCGAGGCTGCGGTGTGCTCCTCGCGTCTCGGACGATATATTGCCTTCGCTGTATACCGTTTGCGTTTAGGTTATGCAGGTACATTACCATTATCAATGCTCCCGCAAATGTTGTGGTTTTATTATTAAGGTGCAGACGAACTATCGGAATGAATACAATCCATAGACATTTCCTTCTCCAATGGGCCGCCGGAAAGTCGCAAATCATACGAAACATGACAGCTGCGCTTTCGCTTTGTGGCGGTATAATGCGCGGGAGGTGTACCTCCCCGGTCGTGTTCGACTAATTTGCCTACTACGCAACTACCTCATCCTTACTTTATTTGCTATACGTATATATAGGAAGAGGTAGTGACATGTTGCATTGGAGGATGTAGTGCCAGGTATAGTGCGTGAGACTACATCCTCCTATGCAACGGAATTGCGCCGGCACGACCGGGGAGGTAACTCTCGCTTACATAATACTGCCGTAAAGTGACATCTTCAGCGTTGAGTTTCGTGCGGCTTGTGAGTAGCCAGTGGCCCATTGGGGGCGACAGGAGGGCATCGCATCGGCATACTAATAATGTGGATGTTCCTGCGCGTCGGAAGTCTTAAAAAGGCTCCGATTTCCTGTTTGCTCCCTATTCTGTATTAAAAAAAATACGGGAAAATTTTAAATAGTTACGTGACGTAACGAAGACATAAAATATATACACTCAGACGAATTTAGTAGTTCCTTACAATAAAACTGCTCTTACGGATTCTATCGCGGCTTATTTAATTATTTATGTAGCCCGACGTTTCGGAAGCTTTACAGCAACCATGGTCACGGGTGGATTGAGATGGCAGATGTCCTGATGTTCCATGTTTTTAAAAGTACTCGAAGAATTATAATTTCAGTTGTTCCGATTAACGCAAACAGTACTTATTATATCTTGCTGTCTTGTCTGTTATGTTTACCTTTTTGATTTGATTATGTTTACCACTGGGACCCCCAAGCATTGTACAAAAGATGTCTATATTCATAATCAATCGCCAGTTGAACACAAAACAAAATACACGCACACATAAAAACCATAAATCCAAGACACGAAGATTCGTGACGGCTCCCATCTCGTACGCCCCAGGGCGCCAGATGTCCTTCCGAGTAATTACTCGCTTTGTCTTCGGTTGACCATAACCATAAACAATGTTATATTTATTTCGGACCAACGACAAAATTGTCATCCGTACTGGACACTTAACTAGTGACTTTATGAATCGATTTTTAAATATTTGAATTTAGAATCGGTTTTGATTAACGAATGAAATTTTGATAGGCATGTGAAGATTTGTGATGCATACTGCAAAAGCCATTCCGCATATTCACAAACAATATAGTCAGCTCTCACGTACGACGCACGAAGTCACGTGGCCTATACATATGACAAAACTTGCTTTTATATAATATGAGGGGCAAACTAGAAATTGGAGCAATTTAACTACCACTGACGCCCATAGACATCCACACAATTAAAACATGCAGATGCGTCGCCCTTTTTTTCCTCCCCTTCAATCAGCGAAAGGCAAAACCGCACGAAACATGACACCAAAGCCAATTTACGGTGGTCCTATGTGAGCGAGAGGTACCGCCTAGGTCGTGCCGCCGCAATTCGTTGAATTGGGCCCACACGACCTGGGAGGTACGTCTCGCTCACGTATAACGGCGTAGGGTGACAGCTATACAGTGAAGGAGGGCAACGCATTTGCAGTAACGTACGAAAATAATCACCAAATTGACGCCGATTTGATCCTCAATACTAAAATATATATGACATGGCTTTAGATGCGGGATGGGGCCTGGTTTCGATATCTAGGCAACCCCACCACATTTCAAGATTTGTGCGCTTTTGTGAAGATGGGAACCTCACTACATTGCACTGCACCCCGTTACCCCGCGTAAAAAGGATACCTAATCACACACATATCCGCTATCACCATATATTTGCACTGATTTATTCTAGCAGCTATGCCAGCTCAAGCAAAGCTTATTTAAACAAACATTTTTCAAGTAACTATTTAAATTTATTATTGCTACTCAAACTTGACACTTGTTTTGTGCAGTAAAATCAGGCGGACAACGAAAATAATGAGAGAACAAATGTAGGAAACACCTTAACGTCGAATTAGGTGATCCATCTGTAGGGCGCTAAGGGTGCCATAAATAAGTTGGGGACAGGACAATAAACAAGGCTCGAGCCAAATAAGTTGCCGGTTAAGAAACAACCCCTCAGTTAATTACCGGCTCTCGGACTATTCCTCCTCAAACTGCACTTAACGGTTTCGTAGAGAAATGTTTTACACGATATTTTTGTTGCTCGTCAAATTCACAGCATTAGAGTGACCTAAAAATAACTTTCGAAAAAACATCGTTTTTGTTTTAAATATTGTGTGTCGCTGTATTTACCAGACTACGTGTGGTAAATACAGCGATGTATACAGCTTAATACAGCGAATATAAATACAAGATGGTAAATACAGTTTTTATAACTTAGTCTAAAACCTTTCTATCTTTATTTAAAGGCTAATAATAAATAATAATAATAATAAAGAAATAATACATAATAATAACAATAATACATGCTGATATATCGTTGAGATTAGGTCAGCTTTACATTTATTGATACAATAATTATAAACTTATCTCTAAATAACTTACACTCGAATATAACGAATGGTTAATAAAACTTAGAATCTATCATTATATTCTAATTTAAAGTTAGAACTAGCAATATTATGTTTAATACCCTAGTCTTCCCAGCACCATATATGGCTACTATAAATGATGAAAGTACTGTAAATGAAATGAATGAGTGAAATTGTCGAAGAGTAAACTTTGTGAGTAGCTGGTGGCCCATTGTGAGGATGGTGAAAGAAGTGTGTGCGGTAGTGACCAAATGGGTCTGATTGTTCATTTGTTATCCTATGCTTAACATCCTATGTTGCACCACGTCCGTGGGAACTAACTTAGATAGTCCTACACGTGGCCCACGTGTTGCTAAGAGCGCAACAACTTTGGCAGCTTCACTGCCTCCAACGTCTCGCTGCTTACTCTATATCAACAACTACAAAATAATAGTCATGAATTCAGATGTATCATTAAACGGGACTTCTCAGCGCCCAAAAACAAGGGATGTTGGACCTTCAGTTCGCGTTCTGCAATTGAATATAGAGGGTATTAGGGAACCTAAGGCAGAATGTCTGCACAAAATTTTGCATGTCAATGATGTTAACATTGTTCTTCTCCAAGAAACGCATACAGCTGACGACGACCAACTTGACCCTAGAGGTAATGTACCAGGGTACGACCTCATATCAGCAACATACCACGCACAGTACGGAACTGCTATACATGCTCGATCATCCCACCAGATTGACCTGTTCTCAAACTACATTGCTACCACGGTAATTTTTGGTTTGGTGAAGTAGAGCTATGCAATATATACAAACCACCCAACTATTGCTGGCCATCTCCACCGCTGCCTAGCCCCAAACACCCTGCATTGCTTATCAGTGATTTTAATAGCCACCATAACAGTTGGGGCTACAGTCAAAATGATGCCAACAGCGAAGCTCTCGTCGACTGGCCGGATAGATATGGCACCTTCCTGGCAGTTTCAAATAAGGGAAAGGCACTTTTAGATCGGTTCGTTGGTGCTACGATTATAAACCTAATCTTGTATCCATAACGAAAGCTGATGACGAAGCTCCAGTCCCAATAGATGGGCACGTTCTAGGAGACTCCCTACACAGTCAACACAGACCTGTACTCATAAGAATTGGTTTACAAATGCCAATGATCAATTCGTTTCCATTACGTCGCTGGAACTTCAAAAAGGCAAACTGACCCGCCTATGCAACTGTACTTGATAATTGCATGAGATGGATCCCACCACAGCCGAATAACAATGAGAGATTTCTAAGGCTCGGTAAGAGCATTGCTAAAAAACACATACCTCGAGGATATAGAAGGGACTACATACCATGTGGAAATTCTGACACTGAACGATTGTGGAATGAATTCTCTGAAACTGGAAACAGGGAAGTGGCCCACGATCTAGTCCGTTCGCTGGATGCGGATCGAAGGACTAAATAGAAACAAACACTTACGAATATGAGCTTTAAGCACTCTAGCCGTAAATCCTGGCACACTCCGAACACACTATCGATTGGCTCTACTTCCCAGAAATGAATGCCCAAATTGGACCCCAATGAAATATCGAAGAGGATTCACAAATTGTCAAACGCACCCAGCAACAAAGTTCATAGCCTCCTTAAGGAGCTCCAGGGCCTAAAATCTAAGACAGGACCACATAAGGATTTTGGTGTACGCTCTATTTCTGCTGATGAGGTTAAAGCTGGCATAAAAGAAGTTTATTTAAATAAAGCTTCAGGCGAGGATGAAATGTTTCTCGAGTTCATTAAGTACTGTGGCTCTCGCATACGAGACTGGATTGCGAAATTCTACACGAACATAATGGACTCTAGTACAATTCCTTCTCTTTTAAAAAGAGTTAAAGCAGTGGCCCTGTTAAAGCCAGGAAAATAGGATGATAAAGTGGAGAGCTATCGGTCAATAGCACTTCTAAGTGTCACTTAGAAGCTCCTGGAACGTATAATATATAACCGTATCTCAGGTGTCATCAATAATTTCATCCCGCCAGAGCAAGCTGGTTTCCGCCCACAGAGAAGCGGCACAGACCAAGTCTTTGCATTAACAACGCACATTCAGAAGGAATTTGATCGTAAAATGGAGGTTTCACCATTCATTGACCTCACTGCTGCATATGACACCGTCTGGCACCAGAAAATTATTCCCAGCATGAAAACATTCAGGTTTATTGAAAACGCGCTCAGTAATAGACAATAACATGTACAACTTGGGAGCCGATCTAGCAAAATAAGTGTGCTCAATAACGGCATCTTACAATGAACAATCCTCGCACCGTTTGTTCGATATATGCATCCACGATATGCATGAAACGACCATCCGGAAATTTGGGTACGTGGACGATTTGGCTCTGCTAACTCAAGAAACATGCATGAAGGCTACTAAAATAACACTTTCAAAGAACCTATCCATCATGGATAACTACTACAAGAAGTGGCGTTTATGTCCAAACCCTACTAAAACAGAAGGGACTTGCTTCGACTTGAATAAAAAAATGGCAAACAATGAGCTCATCGTAAAATTCGCCCTAGCACTGCCCATTCGCACTTTGAAAGGACCTCGCCGATTTCAAAAAGACAAGGTTAAAGTCACGCCAACCTCCAGGTCTAAGATTCCATAATCCTGACCGAGCTGACTTACAGGAATCTTGGAAATACCATGGGAGTCAAGGTCTCTCCATGTCAAATTCTGCAAGCCCGACCTCAAGGCTCAACCTACAAGCTTTGAGGCACCACGACGCGTGTTGTGAATGCTAAACAGAATAAGAAACCACAAAGCTCTGAAGTAGTGATAGAAAATTAACCATTAAAAAAAATCCGATGCTTCATATACTTAATGTTGACGAAATAGATGTGCGGAAAAAAGTAAAGAAGAAGGTTATTTTTAATAGCAAAGCGCCTTCGTTAAAAATATCCTAGTCCTATAGACAGTAAGGAAACAAAATTTCAAATTTCGAAATCCAATCCATTTTGTAATCAATAATCTAAACTAGAAATAAACTACGACGGTAACGGGATAACATGCGTGGTGTAACATATGTGACTTGTAATGATAAGGCACATATAAAATGGAATAGGATGTAAATAAAACAAATCCCAATTCCAATGATATAAAAATAGGGATCGTATATGCCTTAATCCGTAATTCCTTTTATCATAATATCTCCAGAAAAAGAATCAAATTTCGAACACCATTCCATTTTGCAACAAAGAAGATTTTGTTGCCAATAAACTAAACTAGAAATAGTCTATGGTAGGAGCTGGGTATCAGAATGCGCGGTGTATTTGTCACCGGCTGCGATAAGGCATGTCGCTATCTCGCGCTGAGTGGGCATCCTTGTAGGACACCGCGCGAGTGCTTTACCGGCGGCCGCGATATTTATGCACACCCATCCACATAGATTAAAGGGAGACGTACGATCGACAATGGCTTTTATTAAGTGCCGTTCATTGTCTATGGTTGTACTTTTATTTCCCACCACGTCTTCAATTCAAAATTTTACTACAATCACGAAGTTTCCACAAAAGTGTGCGGAGACTGGTCCTCTCAGTTATTATTGACGGAAGATTTGAATAGATTACAGATTACATAGATAATTATGTGAAAGTAATAAAAGTATGTCACAAATGTTATATGTATGCCTAAGATGTTATAGAATCAATAGCATAGATAAGTAATTTAGCTACTAAGTTAAGCTTAAAAACATTGAACTGTTATACAGGACTTTCGTACCAACAAAATGTTTTTTTTTTTTTCGGAATAACCTGCTACATGTTGGCGACCCTATTGTTCACCCGCAGGGTGTAAGAACACAAGTCACAAATTTATATTGGTACCGTATTTAAAAGTAACTATATATTTCAATACAGAATAAAGCGCTCGTTTTTAAGTTTATGTCATCATTGCTTACCTAAAGCGACAGATTAATCGGTTTTTTTTAACATTACCAAAAATGTCGGTTTCAATAATAGTAATTACTACTTTTACAAAAAAAAAAACAAGACTTATCAATGTATAGTTCGATTGTCATCAGCCATTTTCCATAAAAAATATAGGTTCGAATTGCAAGCTCTAAATTTAAAACTCCCGATTAATAATCTTGCGACGTTATGGCGCATTATCGAGTTATGTCGGTGACAAATATATGCGAACGTTGTATTGGCTGTTATCGAATTTCGATTTACGACTCGCACGCTATCTTGAAGCTCATGTCATGGCGTATTTTTTATCTGCTCCTATAAAGTATTGTCACCGGCGGGTACCATCATTTACGCGCTATATTTTAAATAAATCGCCATTGAAACACGACAGAGAAGTATGAGTGTTACTGTTTTATTTGTAGATCCAGTTTCCGACTTTTTTATTTGCAGATTCAATTCACAATTCAATGCACTATTCTTTAAAATTATCAATCAATTGACTCTTTGACTTTTTTTTTTAAGTTTGGTAACCAAAGCATTTGTATTTTAGCCTATAATATAAATGATATATTTCAAACTGTATAGAAAAACAAGTCCAGCAGAATAACAAGAGGACGCTTTGTGCACTATTGTATTGTAACGTAACGTATGTTAAAATACAGTTATCATATCAAAATAAAACAATGGTAATGTCTATGCAATGATAGATCTTCCGATTACAATTTCTTTCTGATTGACAGCTACGTAAACTGAATATACAAGAGACTATTAATAAAAAAGAGGGAAGTTATGTGGTTGGTGACATATCACCAACCACATAACTGCCATAGGTCATAACCTATGAGAGCCACAAATAGTCGTTGTCTTTTGGTGACTAGTAACGCCCAGAAATATTCTCACAACTGCTCGTGTAAATTATCAATAAAAATGTACAGTATAAAAAAGACTAAGAAAACATTTTCTTACTCCAACTGTCGCAATAAAGGTTGGCAGCCCCGTGAATAAAAAATAAAACGTATCCCGATAAATCGTAAGTTGGCATACATAGTAATAAGTTGGCAGAAATGGTTGCAATCATAACCCTTGGCTGAAACTTTCAGACGTACTGGTGATTCCGTATATGACCCGCTTCGATCACTAATATGTCTTACCAGGACCGGATTTTGACGTGTACAAGATTTCTTTTTATTTTTTTTACTTTATACCAAAGGAAAATAATAGTATTGTCTGTCTATAATCTGTAGACAATTTTTGAAAATATGTTATAATAAGAGCAATATAGAGGATATTGCTCTTATTATAACATATTTAAAAACTACAGAATGGACTTTGATGCGGTTTACTCAAGAAGCGGAAAACCAGCTATGTGACGACACTCATGACCAAATTACGCAACCAGAGGTTATTCAAATGAATTTTCTCCTTTCCTACGTGCAAATAACCGCATAAGACCGTCAGCATGACTTCTTTGGGTATTATGTGAGCGAGAGATGATACGGTACACAATTAGAGGTTTCAAGTAGAGATCTCTTTTACTCAAATACACTTTCAACGTAAATTTCAGTACTGTCTGAAAATAAAAAACCAAAATTCGAAATTGGAATCCGTCACCGCAGTCATCAATCGGTCGCGCCCCGGGAGAGTCGTGCGGGCGCCGCAAAAATCATTCCGACGTTAAAAATATCAATAAAACACATAAAAGGCCACACCGGGGACTCGTTGCACAGAGTTACGTGAGCCCCCGCCCTTTGATGGGACACTTTATTTTTCGGTAATGGCGGACACCGCCACAACTTAGCGTTATGAGATTTACATTTAGTAGTATCGTTTTATTGCGTAAACAAAGACGACTTTTCTATCTGCAAAAAGGTTTCATTTTTTTTACCCGACTGTGCAATAGTCAGAAAGGGTTTCAAGCTCACGTAACATACGTGAGCTTGTATGTTAATATTGTTTATATGTTGCTAAATGAAAATTAGACACACTTTAAGCAGTCAGTGCGACTACTCAACGTTGTCTTTTTTTGGTGACGTGGGGAAACGCATTAACGTGCCTCCACTGGCCCTGGGTGTACACTAAAGTGCCGAATACCCACAGAAATCACCGCGAGTGCATTCAGTGCCGCCTTTGATGAGGTGCCCCAGAGCAACATATCATCAGGGCACCTCGACAGTAGTTAGCCCCCAAAGAGACCGACTCCAACTCCACAGATGGTGTCGTCCCGCACTAGAGGAAAACCCCACGAATTTAGGGTCAGTGCAATGGGGAGAGGGCCCCATCCTCCATCCTTGTCATAAGAGGGGTACAAATAACGGCTCCTCTTCCAGCTCTTTAGTCCCCTCTTCATATAAGAGGGGTACAAAGAACAGCCCCCTCCTCAGTTCAGTTGGCTTCGCCCAAGGTGTCTCGATTCAACCCAGGCTACTGAGCCCCACCGCCACGACAAGACTTGAACCATTGTGGGGACGATTACTAAACTATACCTAACCATATACAGAGGTCACAAAATTATTTTACCAAATTAACATCCAGTAAGAGATAGTGGGATACGGCATTGCATCCAAATTGGGCCGACACGATCGTGGCGTTTCCTGCGGTTTGCGTATTTCTGATGGCCCATTGGAGGGAAGGAGGAAAACATACGTAACAAGTACGCAGATGTCTATGAACGTCTATAGTCATCAAAACCCTCTAAATGCTCGATAGACTTGACAAAACTATACTACAATTAATTCTGAATCTGACGTTTGCAGGAACACAGCAATTAACGTACTTACCTAGTAAGTAGTAAGTAGTAAGTAGTAAGTAGTCGGAGTAATGTTCACTAACACAACTAAGTTACACATTTTCTCGAAGTTTCCTTCGGATGTCGTCGCACTCAAAGTTTTATCAGTCGGGGCACAGCCCCTCGTGTCCCCGTAGGGTACTTATTGGAGGTAATTAAAAAGAAAACAGACAAAAGCACGCAGCTGATCTGGACGTGAGCCGAGTATTAACACCAGTGACAGAGACAAGCGTCGATATCGATGAAATACATCGATATATTTATAACTCACAATATCGATAACATTGATTATGTAATTACTGGAGTAAAATGAGATTTCATTGAAAAATTACAAGGATGTCAAAACAAATTACAAGTCTTAACAAATTGCACACGATTGCTTAGTCATAACAAATTAACCTTCGGCTAGAATCACTCTATCCATAAATGAAAGCCACATGGAAACATACCGACAGACAGCTTTTGTTTTGAGTGTTTTATTACAATATGCAAAGATATTAAAGGTAGAAATAATAGTGACAATAATGTCCGTGGATGTATGATTTCTGTGTGCCAGATAGCTATGCTTTAAAGATTTAAGAGGAATTGGGGTGGCATGACCGGGGAGATACCTCTCGCTCACTTGATACCGCCGTAGAGTGATATCTACGCAGTCGCATTTCGTGCGGTTTGTGAGTAGCCGGTGGCATTGGAGCGTCGGTAGTCGTAGAAGGGCTCCGCCTTCTCGTTTGTCCCCCTATACCAAAAAAAAAAGCCTCTTAGGCAGTAAAAAAGTAAGGCAGTAAGAAAGAAAATACTATTAATTATTATTGAGTTTAATTAACCAAATTTACCAATGACTACTATCCTAAGTTGATCATCGAAATGCGTAGTACTGAATAACAAATTTTCAGTTATAATAAAATTTTGCTAATAATATAAATAGTATATGATATAGTTAATATAAATAGTATATGATATAGCTAATGAAGTGTGTTGTCACTTCTAAATGGAAATTCATCATGTGCGATATTATTATAAATTTGAAGAGTAAAAGCTATTTTACAGAGTTTCCACTATTTATTAAATATAACTTTTACTAGTTTTTACGAGGTACGAGATATACGAGAGCCACTTTGTAATTACCAATGCCCATAGTCATTTGCATAATTGTTATGCAGATAAAGGTTATTTCTCTACATAGGCAATGAAAAGTATAACTTCGTTAACACTTTACCAACTTATACCTAATTTATATTATCGATAATATACAACTAACGCACATCACTAGAGGAAATTCACAAGTCGGTGGAGTGAAAAAGGAGGTTTTATCAGTTGCGAACGATAGCACTACTTGTGCTCTCCAACATGTAATTTATTGCCCCCTCACCCCTTCAATAAACCCTCTTAAATCTGCACTTGAGCCTTATACCGTCATAATAAGACTTTATTTTCTAACTCACATGAGAAAATTATAATGTTCCTTTGCGAAGACTTAAAGAGTTTGAGGCTGTGAGACACATCATGATACAAGATATAGTTGAAGTTTCATGTGCCTGTAAAGATATGCACTTTTTTACGATGTTACTCAGACTTTAAGGACGGCAACACACACGAAGACACCAGACAAGAGGATTTTTATTGTATAGTGTAAGGGGTAGGAAACAGTTGGAATCCTTCGAAGTGAACCCACATATATCGCCTACTGGCCTCCAATTTGTCACCTGGAACTCGTAAATCCGCGAAACCTGAAAACCGTAAATCACACCAGCGCGACAGCTGCGCGCTTTGCAAGGGTATCATGCGCTCCAGAGATCCTGTCCCGGTCGTGCCGTGCGTGTCCAGACGCGTTGCCCTATTCCCGAATGCCCTCTATTATAAGTATATTATTCTGAACATGCATTACATTGTCCGGAATTGGAATGTACCCGTGGTGGTAGTGACCATAGGCTTGCCACCTATGACATCAAGGGCCTCAGTACCTTGGCTAATCGCGGGTGTGCTAGTATATCTACTGGACTTACGAGTTGTGGATGTACTAGCACACCTCTGCCTACCTCTTCGGGGTTAACAGGCGTGAAGGTACATCTTCCCTCTATAGGTAATCGAGAAGACAGATGAGAATACATTGCTATATTTGTCTATCTAATCTCCTACGCGTATTCCGCTGAGGGAAATGGATAAAAAAGGAGACAGATAGTAAAACACATTTGCTTTCTCCTTCGACTTGCGACGGATGCCGTTTAAGATTGCTTCCCTTCTCTATCTATATTATGACTATGCTTACAAACCGCACGAGCTCGACACCATGTCGGCGATGGTACCCCTCAATGTATTCTCATGGTGTGGATGTTAATCATCATTGCTAACTCTCGTGTGAATTCCTTCTCGATGTACCACCAGTTTAAAAATTGCTCAAGTGCGAGTGGAAGTTGCACGCCGAGTGTTCTGTACCAAAGCGAAGCACGAGCGACACGTGTAAGCGTGCGTGCCGGTGTGCGTATCATAATAAAAAGATGTAAGCAATCATTTTGTTATGAAATGTACTGAAAATTATTTAATAAATTATTGAAAGAAATTAATGGTTCCTTTAGGATAGTTTTATACGGGTGAAACCACGGAGCATAGCAAATACACGAGTGGACGAGTATTTCCGAACACAACTGCCTACCAGCAAACAAAGTTAGGAACTTTACCTCTTTATAACATTACTATAGGTAAAAATATATTAATATTTATCATAAAACTATAAATTCCTAAGTACTCCTCTGCAATATATTGACTCAAATCACAAATTTCACGATTCTCTTTCACGTGAAAAAATCCCTTTGTTTTCTTGACAGACGTACCGAAAGACGAACGGAGAGATGGACGCACAGGCGAAATACAAATTGATTTCCGTTTCTTTCTTTCAAGGAACCCTAAAAATTATACAGTCTCAATATATCGCCAGCATTACATCAGCGAGTGCTGTGTAACGCATAAATACACAGCGCAGAGACAATTGATACGTTATGCAGTATTTATGAGCCGGCCCGTACACACTACACGCCGCATCCGCGCGTGTGATCGCGCCAGCGTGTATGCGGTACTAGGCCTTACGGTACATGGGGCTTGGGGAGCTGTATGCTCTACTACTATTTATTATAGTGCAAGGGGCATACGAGCAGTTGAAGTGTTTTTGTGTCTACCGGCATTTATAAATATCCGCATAACTACGATACAATAGATGCATTGTCCACCATTCCTCTTTTCTCTCTTACAAAACGCGACAGCATACCCGTCGGTGTGAGCAGGTAGAGGTACCTCCCCGATTGAGCCAACAATACGGATGTAAATCAGTATGGCGAATAAAAGAAAAATAGAAAGTTATTTCTCTTTTAAAAAAATATTTCTCTTTTAAAATAGAAATAGAAGGAACTGCTTCTCTTTGATGTTCTCTACTACATGCTTTTTTCTACCTATTTAATTACTACCTCCTTGGTCTTGTGGTATTTTTTCATTTTAAGACATATCGTAAGGGTCCAAGTTCAGTTTTCGGTGAGGCAAGTGTATTAGTGATTTTTCAATTTCCAATGACATTTCGGGATCAGAAGTTGGACGTGTGTAAACCGTAAAGACCGCAAGATTGTCGTCGGCCCTGCCCCTATTTCGGTCGCTTACTTCGATCGTGTTGGACTTACTGCCCCATTAAAGGGGACGAGAAAAGACGGAAACACACCTTTGTGACGGTAATGAAGGTGTCTATGGGCGTATTCGGCAAGAGGCTCTCAATGTTCGTTTACTCCCCTTTACTATAAAAAAACTCTGACTGCACTACTTTAGCATTAAATACGACGTCAATTGAATTAATTAATTAGACCTTCTAAAAAGTTTTTATTACACACCTCTCTTCAACTCTCCAATGGGCCACAGGCTACTCACAAACAGCCCGAAACGCGACACCGAATATATCACTCTACGGCGGTAGCGTGCCAGCGAGAGTTATCCGGTCGTGCCGGCCCAATTCCGCTGCAATTTAGCATGGCGCTACCTTTCTCCTTACCTCTAACCAATAGAGAACCTGACACATTTTGAGTAGAGCATTATCCATACGCAGGTGCCGTCTCCATCCAGCGGCGCGGTTACTTTATAGTCGTGTCATATCGGGTAATGGGCTCTTTGTGTCGCCCGCTGCCGCTATATCAGCGCTATCGCGGGGACATCTGCCGCACCGGGCGCGAGGCGATAGCCTCCTCTAGTCTGAATATATGACCATAAGATATCGTTGTACTAAATTAATACTGTAAATGGTTATGTTGGGTTTTACTGTTAGGTCGCAAGTTGGAATATGGTATGGGCAAAGGGGACGTACAATTTCAGGCATATATCATGTTTGAGAGTAAAACACTGATAGTGTAATGATGAAGATTTTATTTATTTGAACGCGCTAATATCATGAACTACTAAATGAATTGATAAGTTATTCTGGTGTTGAATGGCCTAATTTTCGAGGAAGGCTACTTACCATGTCGCTAGGACTATTAACATGCTATGGACCGGAGTTACACAGGTGAAAGTCTAAAATATCACACTGATGCGGCTAAAAACAACAAGTTCTCATTTTGATTTGAAGTACAAAGAATCAACTCATTTAGGCTGTGCAACATTTCCTGCAACATCGTTGGAGAGCTTGCAGGAAATGTTGCACAGCCTAAATGAATCCTCCCGACGTATTGGCCTTAGGTTGAACTTGGACAAGACAAAGGTCATGTTCAACGAACACGTTCTCCCCAGGCCGGTCAACGACGATGGCGCTATTCTCGAAGTCATAGACGAATACGTCTACTTCGAGAAGGAAGCTGTTAGAAGAATTGAGTTGGGTTGGGCAGCATTCCGGAAGCTTCGTCATATTCTCACGTCACCTCTACCGCAGAGTTTGAAGACAAAAGTCTTCATCCAATGCGCTCCCCCTATGATGACCTACGGGGCCAAACATGGCCTCTGAATGTAGGACTGGTCCGCCAGTTTGCGGCAGCTCAACGGACTATTGACCGTGCTATGTTGGGTGTTTCTTTATTCGATATAATTCGTAACGAAATCATAAGGCAAAGAGAACTAAATTATCCGATATCACGCAAAGAATAAGCTCGCTGCAGTGGCAATGGGCTGGTCACACACTCAGAAGAACAGATGGCAGATGGGCCAGTAAGGTTCTGATGTGGAGGCCGTTTCTGGGGTTCAGATTTATGAAGTGTTGGTCGACCGTTTACCTAATACAGTATATACCGACCGTGGTAAATCCAGCCTTGTTTCGTAGATAGGTAGATTAAAAATAAAAAGAAAATATTTTTGAACAAGATAAGATCAGATTACAACAATATTATTTCGCGTCATGTGTACGTTGAAATGTCTCGTGGTCAAGTTGTAAGCATGTTCAGCCGCGGATCGTAACATCCTGGGATCGGATCCCTGATGGGACGAAGTCGGTGAGATTTTTTTATAGTATAAATGGGACAAACGATTTATAGTTGTCATGCAGATTTCCCTCCTTCTTCCTTCCTTCCAATAGGCATGTCTGAAGTATGGAAGCAGCGGTACGCCCCCGTGTCACGGAGAGTACGTTAATCCGCCGGGTACTTCCTCGGTCGTGCCGACATAATTCGACGACAGCATGGCACTACGTCTTACTGTTAAGGGCTCTCCCCATGTTGCCCGCGATCTGTGAATGTTTTGCGGACTGTGGACGGCTTCGCACATACATAGTCCGCACCGCGATTGACCATCACTACTCAATAGTTATAGGTTAGTTAGTTGGAGGTTATATTTTTCGCGCCTTCTTCATTTGTGTATTCACCAATTTTTTTCCCGTCACAATAGGGAGCAGAAAAATCGCTCGTGTCCGCGCACGCACTTATTCTCTGTAATATATGCTAGACAGTTGGCTAGTTTCTATAGACCGCTGTCACTGAAATTCAGCCAAGAAAGCATTGTTATGAACGTTAATGTTATTGTTGATTGAATGTACTGCCACTTCTTGATGTATTTCTTTATGGATCTTATGTAATTGGAATTAATAAATAAGCGTAAGTGGTATAAAAAGCATAATATTTAGTCAAGGTTCATATTAAATTCTATCAAATAATTTTCAAAAGAGGTAAAATTTTACAAGCAATAATTATAGATTGCTCTTTTAAAGCTTACATTGTTGTTAACAAGACACAGCTTATACGCGATCATTGGGAATCATCGGAGACGTAAAAAGGTTATGAATATTTTATGTTAATTTATGAGTTTTGTCCGCAGGCTCCTCGCATACCGCGATCAGTTCTCGCAACAGATTTTATGACGCGTCGCTTAATCCGATAACAAACGTTACATATTTCTTTTTAAACGAAATACTGATGACAAAATTCTTCGTGGAAATCAAATGACATAGACCGAGAGCTAATGGATATTGAAACATTTAGATAATTGAATTATTTTGAATTGGACCGGCATGACCGTGGATGTAGCTCTCACTCGCATGATATCACCGTAAACGACGATGCCCCTCTTTTTTTTATGTGGGGAAATGCACTTACGCGCCTTTCCCGGGCCTGTGTGGTTCCAGTGGTATCCCGGGCTCGCCGCACATTATAGCGCTGAATACACACTAGGACCACCTCGAGTGCCACCTTTAGTGAAGTGCCACGGAACTACAAATCATTTGGGCACTCGACGGCAAGACAGTCCCCTAAGGCTTTAGTCCTCCACAGTAGGTTTGCCCCTCACCACAGGACTCCCCCTCCCCCTCTTTAGTGCTCTCTTCTTATAAGAAGTCTAAAAAGAGCAGCCCACTCGGTTCAATTGGCTTCGCCCGGGTTCACCCCTACTGAGCCTCACTGCCACGGCGAGGTTTCAACCACAGTGGGGTTTCAGTAGTCTCCTGTGACATCTGTATCAATATTCTCACTACTTAGCCGGCGGGATAATTACTTCAACATGTCAATGGCATTGTGAGATCTAAAATATAGTTTATTTCATCTAAGAGCTAAATATATTTTATAAGAGACGTATCATTGCTGCATTGTAGTCGAATAGAGCTGAACGACTGGGGAGGCGACTGTAGCTCGCGTCATACCGTTGAGAAATAACGGCACTGTTCTATTTAGTTTGCTTTATGCGAGTCCGGGTGTCACATTAGAGGTAAGAAAAGTATTTGTGTGAATGTTTATAGTTATCAATATGACCCCGATTGTACGGCTGCCTTACGGTAAAAAGTAAGCGAGGTAAAGTGTAAAGCGTTGTGCTCAAAGTGAAATATACCATGGCGTGAATCCCTAAAAATATAACATAATCTTTCGAACATACTTTTTCCATCGGCTCTCGGTCTAGCACGACTACGCCATCCCTTGTAAAGTATCTAATAAAATGTCACATAAAGTAAAATAAGCAAGCCGCTGAATAACGTACGAATATCGCGTTTCTAAGAATTGAGTATACATTGTCGGCCCGGTAAGGCGCTCTTGTTTGTATTTGTTAACTATCTACGCTATATAGGTTTGATAACTTAATACCTAGATAATATTGCTGAACGGTTTTATGGGTACTTGGTAAACACCAGTTTAATAATATCATCAAAATTTTATTAAGAATGCCATGCTGCATTCCGGGCGAATTGAACTGCAAGGATAGGGCTGATAATACCGTCGTAAAGTGAAAGCTATGCTGTCGCGTTTCATGTGGTTTGTAAGTAGCCGATGGTCAATTGGGGATGGGGTGAAGAAGAACAACCCATTCACATATGCGGATACAAATGGGCCTCTGTGTGAATACTGATGCACATGGCTCCGGCTGCTCGTTTGTCAGACGCTATCAAAAAGGCATTTACTGGAAAAGGGTTAAAAAGTGTGTGCATCTTACACACACAGTGGAAGTGTAAGTCTATCAAGGAATGTTAGGAGACAATGTGATGCACATAAGTCTCTTAGCCGTGATGCACATAAGTCTCTTAGCCGTGATGCATTTCATTGGCATTCAAATCTTAACGATTCAAGGAAATTTTAATTCAACAATGAGCTAAAAGTATGAATGAGTGAATGTATGAAATATATTTTATTGTGCACATTACAAAAAAAAAAGAGTGTAGTGTATGAAGATTTGTAAAATATTCATTATCATAAATGGGATGTGTATCCACCTCAAAACGTCTACACCACAACCTGTTCCTTAAGAATAATATTGAATATTCTTATTATTTTTAAATCAAACATTCACATTATTGTATACGATTTTCAGTTCGCCGGTTAGTTATTCGTATCAAATAACCGATGTTGTATCTTTGGAATAATTAAAATAGTCCGTACTGACACATACTAAGTATTATAGCGTATCCAAAGGCAAGTCTAATTTACGTTTAAACTTAGGCTGGTCCAACTCCAAATGTTTAACGAAGTATCCGGCCTGGGTTGTGATGTATACGATTGAAGAGATATTCCGCACAACATAACCCTTATCCATGACTAGCACCACCCGACGGCTCCGCCCGCTAACTCCTGGACCTATCAGTCGTAGCGTCATAGTATTTAGCCTATAGCCTTCCTCGATGAACGTATTTTATAAGACAAAAACAAAATTTAATTCGGGCCAGTGGTTCCTGAGATTTGCGCATGCAAGTGCATGAAATATGTAAGCATAACACAAAATCTATGTCTATGTATATCCACTTGTGTAATTATTTTATACATATTTAATAGGAATCTGTGTAAATTCAACTGTGCACTGCATCATTTCAAGTCTTTTTCCTCTGTCTGCTTGAGGTTGCGTGGAACAAATTATTACATAGTAATAAGTCAGTCTTCGTGTAAAGACTATTTAACAAGAAATATTATTGCATACATATCATCATTATAATCATCATTATTATCAGCCCTTATCGGTCCACTGCTGGACACAGGCCTCTTTTAATGAACGCCAAAACGACCGATCTCCTGCTACTCGCATCCATCCCGGACCGGCTACTGCACGGAGATATTCTTTCACCTGGTGAACGGTCGACCAACACTTCGTTTTCCTAAACGCGCCTCCACTCCAGAACCTTACTGGCCCATCTGCCATTGGTTCTTCTGAGTGTGTGACCAGCCTATTGCCACTGCAGCGAGCCTATTCGTCGCGTTATATCGGATACTTTAGTTCTCTGCCTTATGATTTCGTTACGAATTCTGTCGGACAGGGAAACACCCAACATAGCACCTTCGATAGCCCGTTGAGCTACCGCAAACTTGCGGAGCAGTCCTTAATTAAGAGGCCATGTTTGGCCCCGTAGGTCATCACGGGGAGAACGCATTGATGGAACACTTTTGTCTTCAAGCTCTGCGGTATAAGCGACGTGAGAATGTGACGAAGCTTCCGGAATGATGGCCAACCCAACTGAGTCCTTCCATCGGCTTCCTTCTCGAAATTATGTCTACCTAATCGCAAAAGTTGCCCGAGGTAGGCGTTTTCGTTTAGAAATTTGAGTACCATCGACGTTGACCGGCCCGGGGAGAACGCGTTCATCCATAGCACCGGGAGGATTCATTTAGGCTGTGCAAAATTTCCTGCAAACTCACCACCGCTTATATATAGATACTTTGTTACAGTGGACTTGCGTCGAGTTGGTTTGCCTATGAATTAATTACATAACGATTAGGCTCTTAAGTCACGAATACATTTAATCATGGCTTTACAAGCTAGAAGTCCACTTCATACTTACCTTATGAATAATTTCAGAATAATGTATGAATCGCAAAACTATAATGATAATTCCCAAATAGTCCCAGAATTAATTAAGCGCGGGACAATGAGGGACAACGCGTATAAATATTAACCGGCCGACCGGGATCATATCTAGTCGGATGAATAACTAATGCCTCCTGGAAATTATCAATTTCCCGCCGAGTCCCGGGACAGTGGCGACCCTTGACTCCAGTTTGTTTAAAGTTGGCGGAACTCTCAGTAGGGTTGGCAAGTGTCACTTTTTCCACTTTACGCGGAAGAAAGTCCGATTTGCGAGCGGACTGGAGGATACGTTGCTTAACTTATTCTGGTTTCGATATTTCAAAGAGAAAGCCGTTCAATGTAGAACTAAGAAGCGCCATAGGTCACGGACACGATCCACTTGCATCCAGCAGCTCCACACAACCTTATCAAGCAACCAATTCCATCCAAGTCCGTCAGGTAGGAGGAAGTAAGACACTGCCTCATCCTTTTCTTGGGGGGACCTACTGCTATCGGCGGTGCCATACTCCTTGGCGGGCATTTGCCATAACCGTTCATCGAACTATACTGCGTCATCCGTGATCCAGTGCGGGGCCGCCATTCAGGTAGCTTAAAAATGCATGTTGTTATGCCATGTGGACCTTAAAATGGCTATAGGCAAAAACTACGAAGATCTTCTCCCCACCTGACAAACGGTCAACCTACACTTGATCTTTCTAAACATTGCCTCCAACCTATAAATTATTATAACATTAGTCTGTAAATGTCAACCCTACAGCGCCAACCCTGTAACCACCCCTCGTCTCATATCTCTAACAACATAAAAGCAATTCGGTAAATTGTTATTGACATGTTAATAGTTTTAATGTCCCTGTGTACTGAGGACGACCTTGGTGTTAATTCATCGTCATCAGACCCTTATCGTCCATTACCATACGCGTTATCATACGTACGGCACGTTATGCCACTTATACTTGAATATTGCTCATAAAAGCATTACTCAGTGCGGGGCTGGTACCTGCGGTAGCTTAGGCGATTAATCGTAAATGTTTTTCATTTTCACCATTAACTGCTGACATAGGCTCTCTGGTGAACAAATACTTCTTCCCATACTACGTTTTCGCTATAGAACCTTCAATAATGGGCTTTAGCCCACTGGCTATTTGTTCTTTCAATTTTATATGACTATAAAATAATATATGTGAAATGAAAATTTATTAGAAATAGTATGTCCCAGATAATTTAATTCAATCATAATGAGAATAATAATCATTTTTGGCTATTTTATATCAACGATACGTTTAGAGGTTTATCAGGATATTTTACGATGCCACTTAATATGGAAAAATGACAATATTGTGTAAATAAATATTTATTGCAAGTTCCATTTTAATTGTCGCTCATTTAGTAATGTAATTTCATTTAGTAACATTTAGCAATGTACTGGTCGTGAATTATTACAATTCGTAGGTTTGAAAAGGAAAGTAATTATATCATCTTACCTGGGAGCTTAAGGAGAAGTAATAATCACTGACTACACTTGCGGTTGTAACCATATTTAATATGAATTTCTAATATCTTTATAGTATGGTATGGCTATGTTATACGCATGTCACAGACATTAAAATCATCGAACAGATGAGATGTGCCCTAAAACAAGTTTTATTGAAATAAAAATGCGAAAACCCACCAAAAAAGAATATTTTAATTTTTATATAATTCTATTTTACCTCCAACAAGAATAGCAAAAAAAAATGTTTGATGTCCGAACCCTATTAAGGTTTATATAAGCGAAGACGCTGTAATATTGGGACATCTTAATGAGTTTAGCCCGGAGACACGGCCACTGTTTGCGGTACAATGTACCACCGGCGGGCACCCGCGCATCTGTCGCGTCCGACCCTTCGCGAAGGGTTAAGGTAATCCAATACATCGCCTTGCTATATTGATGTCGTGAATGTTAGTTTTGCTATTTGCTGTTATCTATTACATATACTTCGTTATTATTAATAATATACACTTGTATCATACAAAAAATCATAAAATTTCATTATATTATTACGGAAAATTCATACCAAATCGGTATAAAAGAGGTAAAGTTGCTAAACGACACGGTTACTTGTTACTATCACGTCTAAGATTACAGTGTCTGTGCTATCCTTTTTTCTTTTTGTAATAAAAGCGGGAAAACTAGTAAGCAGAGCCTTTTTGACGGATTACCGACGCCCATAGACATCCTCATATTTGTCATATGTATGTGTTGCCCTCCATTACTCCTCACCTCTAATGAGCCACCGGCTAATCATAAACCGCACCAAATGTAAAATGTCACTTTACGCAGGTGTCATGAGAGCGAGAGGTGCCTCTCCTGGCGTATCGGCTTAATTCCGATGCGCATTGCATGGCACTACTTCTTACCAATGAGTAAATTTGTATGTCTATTTGGTTATTATGTCACACAAAAACTACAGAACACTTTAGCATAGGTATATATTGGATTTATTTATCAATTTATCCCGAAAAGTAAATGTATCGCTTGGGGTATATTTTACCTCACTAATACCGCTGGGCACAGCTAACGCATGGCTAACATTGTAAGGATTAATAGTAATTGTAACGAACGGATTGATTAGACAAGTGAATAGAATAAATGCGTCCTCATAGAAGCGCTGTATAAATAATTCAGCTCGTCAGCGTAGCTCGGGGCTGTGTGTGTGTGCACAAGATTGTGTGTCAGCAATGTTCTGTGCGTACCTTAACCCTTTACAAGTGTCTAAATTGGTGACCATTCAAGAGTGTAGGGTACAAAAATGGATATATTTTTTTGCCTTAACCCTCTATATATTTTTTTGCTACTGCTGTATCTCCAGGATGTTAGCCATTATGAGGACTCAATCAGTAGAAAAATACGATCTCATATGATTTTGTAGCTGGCTAGTTTTTGAAGAGAAACTTCTTTAAATACAGACAGAGAACGGTGTTACGCTTTTTGTGTTACTTAGCGTTACGTCAGCTTGAAGTAGACGATATATCACGCGTTTCCACTTGTCCGTTTAAGTTTCACTTCTACTGTGACCCAGCATACATCCTATTTTTTTAATACTCTTGTCAGCACGTGGACCTACTTTAATGTGACTTATAAATGTGATTAAAACATCCCAGGAAGGAATATTAACCGCAAGATAGAATAAGTAGAAGACAGTAAAGTTTTTCTAACTAGACGATGAGGTGCGTCTGCTCATTGGATAAGGCGCGAAGAGGGACACAATCACATTGCTGTCCCAACGTTGGTGGAGATGATCTGTCCCATCATCTCTAGAACACAGCATACAGTTTTAAAGGGTACAGCTTACTCTAAACCCCGCGACAATTTGAAGCCCCTAAAACAATCCATACGGTTAGCATTGAATAATTTCCCCATGGAAAGAGTGCGTGCTCCTATTGATTACTGGCCTCGACGTTCAAAGTACTGTTTTGTAGCCAATGGAGACCACCTCGAATAACATTTTTATATTTTTAATTGTTTCATATTTGTGTACTAAACCAACGCACTATAAAAGTAATAAACGTTACTAGCAAAAATATTTTTTTCTTTGTTACAATATTTATGTCAAGACTGGGCATATGCCGCGAGTACAGTATATCATTAGGCGTCACCACCACCAGGGCTGGTAAAAGGGAATATGCGTTTCATAAAGAGACAAGATACATGGAACCTGTGAGGACGAATGATATATTGATACAGTATTTACAAGTGTTAAAAGAACACTGCGAACTAGCTGAAGCGTTCCAGGACCTCATGCCAACCACGGACCCTCGAACAGACATGTAATGGCGTGTAATTTATCCCCGCTCATTAATCCGCGAACGCTTCTGGCCCCGGCAGTTAAACGGAAAAAACACCAAATCTATCCCTTGATTACAAGCTGTCATGTCGTAGGATTTTTTTCTAAGCCCTCAATTGTAATTAGTTACGTTGGTTTTGTATCCACGGGCTTATTGTGTAATATCAAAGCAATATTATTTTTGAAACGTTACAACGAAGCCAACAGTTTCATACTGAAAACTACAAAAAGTGACTGGCACTTGTACAATTTCCCTTATCTCCCTGGTGACTTTGTAATTGAATTAAAAGTTACTCCTTAAAGCAATAGTGAGGTGGAAGTGTGATTGCTAATTGGACACATAATTACTTAGATATCAACAGTGTAAACTTCACATTACCTTTAAACACATTTCTAGTTTTGTTAAAAATTATAGAATACCTTGAGTAGCCTATAGGGTAGGCATGTAGAAGAAACTTAGCGGTTCTTCAGTTTTTCTCCTTTTCAGCTTTCATGTATCTAATGAAAAGGCTCTTAATATAATCAAACATATCCCCGTCACGCGCTAGTGAAGTGATCAGGTAATTCCTTATTATATTTATATTCTGCATCATTTGCGCTTAACAAATTAACTTGACTTGTAAAGTGTCATTTTTTTAATCCACGTGAATATTGTTATATTGATAGAGGTGTCATTTTTTTTGTAATATATATTTATATAATATCATTTTTTTTATAATAAAGCAAACGAGTAATCGGAGCCTTTTTACCAATACCAACACCCATGAACATTCGCTTGATTACTATGTCGATGCGTTGCCCTTGTTTCCTTTTACGCTTCGATATGCCACCGGCTACTCACGAACCGCACGAAATGCGACAGCGAAGGTGTCACTTTACGGTGGTATCTTGAGAGAGGTACCTCCTGGTCGTATCGAGGCAATTCCTCTGCAATGCAGCATGGCCCTGCCACTCACTAGAATGTTCAGTTAGAATCCCATGTTCAACAATGAGAATCACTGTTAAAACTACAAACTTTGTAGTAGTTCGCAATTTACAGCTAGCCGAAGGGACTCACGTAATAACACCGCGCACACGAGTGGCGAACATTCATTTTCTTAAACGCTCTACGTAATTGGCCCCCACCTCGAGATGTTGCCAGCCACAAAATTTATTGCTTAATTACCTCAAGAAAACGCGTCGCCGTCCAAAGTCCCGACAGATGTTTTTTATTCGCGCCAAAAACAAAACCGTTTAAGAATGACATTAATTAATTCTTAATGAAATTCATCTTCTCCCTCGTTTTAATTTAAATGCTGGATTTATTGCCTGTACTTCGTCGCGAACTCTTCTCCCTACAAATTAAAACAGGACATTCCTTATTACATTTATTAGCGACAAATTACATAGACAGTTGGCTACACTTTCGCAGACAATATTAGGACCTTAGAATAACGTAGGACAAATATTTTCGGTGTCAATAACAATTAATATATAAAATCTTACATTTATATTGTTAGAATATACCTACTGAAATTGGAATAATACGTTCGCAAAACAATCAGATGTAATACGCATAATAAATTACAATGTAGAAAAGACTATTACTAATGCAGTTAATATTCCATGGCAAATGAAAGGTGAGTTGAACTTAAATCATAACATTAGCAAAAAAAATCAAAATCATTCACAATTAAATTTAAAATATGACCTACAGTTATGCTGAAGTTATTTAAATCACAATTTAATAATCAGTTGAAAATGGACTTAAAAAATTAAGTAGCATATTTAAAGATACACTTTTATGGTTGCCAACAATTTGTCAACAAGTGCGACTTCTATGCAATTCGTTAGTTAAACACTCGGTTAATTAATACTTCCTCTGATACGGGTCTTCGACGGTCCCCTGGAACAGCGGTCCGTCAAATCTTAAATAATTATCATCAGCCCGCCCCGCGTTAAGCGTTTTATGTGCCGGCTGACTGAGAAACAGACTTTCACTGTCGTGGTATTGATGGCTGTTAATGGCATTCCTATTCATATCGCTCTTAAACTTATCTTCCTTTTGAGGCAGAATAGGCGTTGGTGTGACTTTTTCCTCGGCTTTCTTATCTTTCGCCACAGTACCGGAACCCGCGAGGTCTCTGTACCCAAACCTCCTCTCCTCCTTTCTTAAGGGAGCGTAGGGGTACCTGTTTCTGAACCTGTAGTCGTACCTCCCTGTTCGCGCGTAATAATCATCCTCGCGCCTGTACGGGTCGTAGCGGTACCTCAAGTCGACGCTAGGTGGCGTTCTTACGACGTCAGGCAGATGGGCGTAGTAGATGATTCTCTTGGGTTTCCTCGGCACATAGTCATATTCATCATACCTGTCTGCCCTCGGTCCGTAGCCCGTGTACCGACGCTCGTATAAATACGGGTCAGGCCTATATAAATTGTCCGAGGGGTAATATCTATCATCGTAGTATCGCCTCTCTTCCGGGTAATATACCGCTTGGCGGGGATATACTGGCTTGTTCTCTCTGTCCTCTTCGGGTCGAACGAACTCGGTTCGTAAATCATCGGTTCTGGATCGAATCGATTCTTTATCGTTTCGTGATTCGGCGGCGTCGAGCGGTTTGTTCTGGGTCACGAAATTCACACGTGGCATTCTTGAGTTTATCAAATCGCCAGACTGTTTTGGGGGTTGGAGGTCGTTTCTGAGCTCGTCCCGATCTGGGAAGGGGAGTTTTATCCAGTTTTCGTTGGATGCTCTAGCGCCCCTTCCCGTGGGCTTGTCGGTAGCGAGTTCCGTCGTTTGATATAGTGGTAAGGATTCGTGGGAGCTGGTTTTGGTTATTTTGGTGGTGGGGTCTTCGGCAGTGGAGTATCCCGGCAGCCATGGTTGGTTGCGCTTGTCTGTGCGTATGTTGTAATATTTTTCCTCTTCTATGACGTCTCGGCGATCTCTGATGGTATCATCCTTGCTTTCCTGTATAAAATAAAAAGTGTATTATAGTAGGCACTGCCTAATTAAAAGAAGCAGTCAACTGTGAGACGCGCTCGCACACCGTGGTCTCCGTGGCGGGAGGTGTGGACATGACAACTTTTATGTAGACAAGCTTAAGTATGTATATTACTGGCCGACCAGCTCAGCTGGAAACGTGGCGGTTAGTCCGCGTATAACCCCAGAGGTTGCAAGTTCCAATCCCGCCTAGATCATGGATGTTTATATAATATGTATTATATGTATCTCTATACTTAAAATCTTAACTATATATTTTTTTAGTATTTCTTATAAATATTAAGTATATTTCCGTTGTCTAGTACCTGTAACACAAGTCCTTACGATACTTGGAACAGGGCCAGACTAACGTGGTACGATAGGTCCACAGATATTTTTATTATTAATAATAATAATAATAACATGTTTGTATTAACATTTTATGCGTTTTATGTAACTACAGCTTTATGATTTACGGATATCTCATTTTTTATATTATTCTGTTGCTTTTTGCCAATTTTACTTCACGCATAGCCACCGTCACATAACGCAATGATTACGAAACTTTGCTGAAACTTCAACTTCAAAATATAAAAGCCGTAACTTTTTTATTAAAACACCTAGCACCATCTTCGATATGAAATGCCCTCTGTCACTCTCCCTCCTCTAAACGGGGTACGTCTCGCAGCTAAGAGGTAGCACGAATTAAACGAATTTCGTACGGTTTGTGAGTTTTCGTTAGCTTTTGGAGTCACTGTTTTGGAAGTAGGCAAGTGCTGCACAATACACATGTGGATGTGCTTAGCAATTATGCGAATGTCTATGAACTCTTGGTAGTCACCAAAATGCTACGACTGTTCTTTTGCCGACTAAAAAATGTCGATTTTGTTAAAAAGAAACAAGGAAATACTCAGAAAGACAGAAATATCCAAAAACTGTCATTTCGGCTTCAATTTTCTGCATGGAACCCTGCAGCCTCCCAAACATCCTCCATATCGAGACATATAGGTATAAACCAGTCACAGCTTTAGTATACGTAGGTAAACAAACCTTGGAAGCCTGAGCAGAATCTTGAATGGATGCCTGCAACTCCTGTGATATTATCCCTTGCAGCAGCAGCGCGCTCCAGAAAACACTCAGCCATATCATGTCTGCTTGTTAAACTTAACGGTACCTGGAATATTCGAAGTGCTTATTAAGTCCAGGCAGAATATTATGATAAATCCAACTTATATTATGGATACTACTGACATAAAACGGACGAATGTCACAAATACAACTAATGTTACAAGTAACTGCCTCGTGGTCGAGAGATAATCATATTCAACCCTTCATGAGCTCCTGCGTCGGACCAAATGTGATTGGGATTTTTTAATTTCCAATAACAGTCCGAAGACAGCTCTCCCCTCGGAGAGCGCGTTAAACCGACGGTTCTGCGCCTGATTTCTCTCCGGTCGTGTCGGAACAGGAGACTGAAAGAACAGGGAGTGCACACCGAGCACGAGCGCACTTGTGCATTACATGTCCCGCGCAGATCTACGCAGATGGCTCATCTCTATTGAAATGGCCGCCGTGGCCGATATTCGGCTAGCACGACATCATAAATCCAATAATATTATAAATCCTACTAATAATCCCTTGATATATATTTTTCGTGGTTGAAATCGTGAGGATCAGTGATAAAAAAAATATAAATTTTAAATAAGCCTAGGATATGTTGGAGTTGTCATCCGATCTGTCTAGGTTCGATTCAGACATCTCCTAAAAAGATTTTTCATTTAAAGTGTTTTTAACCTTTTTTGCCTCTCTCGAATCTAAAGAAATTTAACCAATAAACCAGGGTGTTTTCCAGGACCCTTCTGCTCGAGGCCCTAAGTATTCGGCCATCTTGCCACTACTAAGAACTAAGGAATAGTTATAGTAAAACCGTCGAATCTGACTACTGTTAGAAGTGTATGTCTATGAGGCAAAAATTTTGGATTTAAATACACTCATATGCACCAGAATCTTGACCCACCCGACCTTTGAGAGTTGAGACCGACTTTCTAATTTTATATTATTAAGAAAGAACGAAATAACTAACACATCCCCAAAAACCTCAAAAGGATAAGGACTTTTTATCGTCTGATAACAAAATATCTATACTAATTTTATAAAGAGGAAACGTTTCATTCTTTGTCTGCACAGCATAGGCTCCGCAAATACTGGACCTATTTTTTTGCCGATTGAATCTTACATTATCGCTGATGAACATAGGTAATTTAATATTTTCTAAAACAAATTTGATCATATATAATAAGATAATTTGATCATTGTGAAAACTTTGACAATGTAACTAAAAAAGGCGTGAAAAAAATGTCAAAATAAATCCTATATAATAAAAAATGAATCCCAGAAATTATTGACAAATATCTGTCCCGACAGTGTTGTTCAGTCGATTGAATTTGTTGTCATGGTAACGTGTAATGTTTGCGAGGCCCAAATTAAAATTTATCTTTTCTGTAGTATTGCAAACCAATGACCTTTTTACCATGTTTTGTAAAATGTCCGGTCGAAGCCGGGACGGGCTGTTCGATTTAAATATAAAAACAGATTTACACATTAGAAACTAAATTTTGAGAGATTAAACAAAACGCTTCGACCCAAAATATTCTAAGGCACCCACCGAACGAACAGGTAACAGGAAATGTCTCCATTTCATAAAATCTTGTACAATTTATATTGTAAATATAATTTACGTACCGATTGTAATAGCCGACGGAAGTGATGAAATCTACCGGAAGCCGCAAAATGTCCACCTAACCGTGAATTTGGCCAACAGATACATTACAATGATGTTTAAATGATATTCGGTGATTATATGTATCAATATTACGTAATTTCATGAGTGTAGCATAAGCTATTTTATATAGTCAAGGACAAAATGAATAACACGTTCATACAGCATGTAGTAGATAAGTGGCCAATTGGGCTGGATTAAACGCCGTCACCTCAGAAATTAATGTTTCATTACTACCATTCCGTGGAGGCGTCGGACCACAAAAATGTGTAATTGGTTAATAATGACACCCCCGTATTTCGGAGGGCACGTTAAGCCGTCTGTCTTGCGCCTGATTCACGTGTGTGAACTTAATAAACAGTGTCCACACAGTAGATGTGTGCGTGTAAGAATAATGTAAAGTCCACGTTAGGTTCTAATTCTCACCACCTTAACCTGCACTAGAAAGGGACCACTCAACTTTACAGCGACCCAACAACAGGCACATCCCTCAGCAGATACCTAACTCTACACTGTTACCCCTATAACTTGTAAGCCCCCATGGATGCACATACATATCTTGTTGTCCTACATCTGGTCTGCTACTTTTTCTTCGCGAGGAAAATGTTTTATGCACCATCCAACCAGCCCTGGGCGAGCCGGTGTGTCGGGCTCTACACAACCGACTGAAGACCTCTGCGAGTGTCCCGGATCTATCAGCGACAGTACACAACGTGGTCAGCTACAATTGCAGAGACTTTGTGATTAACTAGCTTCTTCTCGCGACTTCTTTTTATATTCAAATGAATAAGCGGAGCCTTTAAACGACTACTGACGCCCATGAACATGGGCATAGTAATTATGCCCTCCTTTTGATCTTCCCCCAATGGGCCATGGGCTACTCACAAACCGCACGAAATGTGGCAGGGAAGATGTCACTTTAAGCCTGTATCATGTGAGTGAAAGATACCCCTCGTCGCGCCGGCAAATTCCGCTGCAATGCAGCATGGCTCAACCTCTTACTAAATGTGATACATGTCATTTGAAATTGTTAAGTACTATTATAAGAGTAGGCACAATTCTAATCTAAGCAACGTATTAAGATATGCCATATACCACTCCACTGCAGACCGATCCGCTGGTTTGTAGATTTAGCGCCGAAAGACTTTTGTCCCCAAACTCTATGACTGTAGTCGTTAACTGTTGGTTCTGCTCTATATGTCTGTTTTTAATATATTGACGGAGGTCCATTCACGTGGAACCCGAACCGTTATACAATGACCATTGTCGTGGACTGAGTTCAACTAGATCATCGGCGTCATTCCGCTGCTGTGCATAGAGCCTGGGGCGTCCAGTGGCGCTACGGGCTTTCATTCCGTTAGTCCAGGTACGAGTGCCGCCATGTACCGAGGAGGTTTTCAAACTTGACGTACATTTTTCGAGTGTTTTTATGGTGAAGGAAAGGTCGTGTCGGTCGTGAGGATTCGTGTATTCTAACCTAGGAATGGGTCTGATTTTAGTTCTGGGTTGCAGAGGTCAGATAGCATTTGCTCCGTATAAAAAGTGGCGCACTCGTCAAATTACCCAGAGGAGGTTTTTTTATGAGATAGGGGGGCAGACGAGCGGGTGGTTAGTGACTACCGCCGCCCATAGACATCTTCAAAACTAGATGTCTTACATACGCGCTGCCGGCCTTTCAGGAATAGGTATGCTCTTTTCCTGCAGACCTCTAAGACGTATCGGATCGGAAATGCCGAGGGAGGCAGGCGGACGCAGGTGAAAGGTAGCCGATCCCGATATGATCTGTATACCCGAAATGAGATTAAGACGACAAAACGATTGACACTCACATCATATCCATCGATCCTACTGCCTACTTCATTGTTAACTTTATGTGTGTTTATTACTCTTTCACGCGTATTATAGTTGCGAAATTACGCATGTATGTCATTTAATAGTCAACATTTTATTCACATTTGTGATGTATAGATCACAACCTGAAATTACATGAGACTGGTCTTCAAAGGTGCTCAACTACAGTAGTGGCTCCCGGATCGGATCAAAATTTTATTGGGATTTTTCAATTTCTGCTAACATTCCAATGTCAGGAAGTAGACGTACAGCTCAAACAGTACGTTCATTCGTCGGTCCTACGCTTATCTCTCCGGTCATGGCGGTTTGCCCTTCCACCGGTATAGGGGTACGAGGGAACAGGTAGTGCACTTGTGCTTGCGCATACACCTGCGCACTTTAATATGTCCTGCGCAGTTGGCGAGTTGGCGCCGCGGCTGAAATTCGGCTACAATAATAATAGTAATTAGGACTACATTTATTTATTAGAACACATAGCCGAACAAAATCTGCGGTCTGTGAGCATCCTGAAGTAATGGCAGGCCATTACGTTAGATTTGTCAAATCGCAAATCCTCACTAGGGAACGCCGATTCCTTCCAAGGATGATCCGTTGAAATGAAAAAACATCCAAATTGCAATAGAGAAGATGGCTGGGTTCTTCCCTCTGCTTGGGATCCAGTGTTAAACATAATCAAATCGGAAAGTAAACACTTTATAAAACTTGTAACATCAGGACATCTGTCATCTCAGTCCACCCGTGACCATGGTTGCTGTAAAGCTTCTGAAACTTCGCGCTAGTCAAATAATCAAATATACCGCGATAAAAACCGTAAAAGTAGTTTCATTGTAATAGGATTACATTATAATCATTTATACAGAGTTGCGGATAATACAGGCGCAAGGAGGACAGTGTGCGCTCTACCCGATATCTAAGTCCCGGTTAGATATGTAGACCTTAATGATTAGTACTAGCCTATCTGGCATTTCTAAACGATATAGTTTGCAAATCAGGCCTTCGTGCCATAGTTTGTCAAACGCTTTTGCCACGTCGAAGAAGACTGCACATGTCGGGTGTTTATTTTTGCGGTTTAAATCGTTCGGTGCACATTCCGTGAGGCGGTGTACTTGTGATGAAAAGCTGTGAGCATCGCGAAATGCGAACTTCTGGTCCATGAAGAGTACTTTATCCCTCACTACATCCTTGATGCATGCGAGGAGAACTCTCTCATAGAGCTTAGGCAACGAACTTATAAAACTTATTGGGCAGTCGCTTGTGGGCAAATTTCTAAACTTCCATGGCTTGTGAATACTAATCACAATGGCTTCGTTCCATATGTCGGGGTTCGTTGATGGCAGATTACTTCTCTTTTTTTTGTGTCTACTTAATAGTCCAATGCTAAAATACTCTCTTGTAGATTGAATACTTAACACCAGCGTTATAAATGTGCTGACGAATAGATTCGAGACATGGAACTTCAACTAAAGTTTTACCAGCCAGTGTTTGCGACGCCGTATGGATATCCAGAATTTATGCAGATGTGATGCCCTGTGTGATAGATTCCATATCAAAACTTGGAGTTAGATACGCATGAAACGAAAAACGGGACTCACAACAAACAACAACACACTCGAAGCTAAGGCAGTGGTGGATTTCTCCTTACGCCCGTAATGCCCAGGCCTAGGGTGGCATTTACTTTAAAGGCGGAAAATGTAAGAAATTATAAAATTTCAACCGCGAGAATATCATAATGACTGCTACGAATCGATCGAATCGAAATAAAAAAGGGCGGCATCGTACCTAAATCCGTCAGTGAGCTTCTTGGCTCAATTAGATTAGGGTCATGTGTACTCCTTTGTGTAGGGCACTTTGTATATCTGTCAGTTCCAAAGCAACAGTCAGCAGTTTTTAGTATGCAGTACTAGAGAGCTAAGTATGAACCCGAGAACAGCCAGGCACTAAGAGGTGTTGGACTCGTACCAAAGCTTATGCGTATTTAAGAATAAAATATTTGAGAAACCTGAAGAACAAAATATTCTTGGTTATAGGGACCTATCAAGTTAACATTTACTCTCTCCCCTTTAAGGGAATCGGTCGTACTGAGAGCTTAGCGAAGTTCAATGACTATGGCAGAGAGGAATAGTAAAGCTTTGTATCTGATGTGGTCACATGAGAGAGCAGGGAGCGAGAAACACAAAACTAGCTTATTTCCCACAGCGGTGTTTACAAATTAGTGACGTAGCACTTGGATAAGAAATTCAACGTAGGATATCCATAGAGATAGAAAGTGGATGCCATATTCCAGAGCATATGACCGCAGGCCGTCCTGTATAATAGAGAAGGACGATGAGTTCGCATTACTGCGCATGTCGCAGGGAGATATAAATAAAAAACAAAGAGATAGAGAGAGAACTCGCTGCTTCTTTCGATTTTGACGGCCGCGTTTCAGGCTGGCTTCGCTACTATATTATCATTATATTATCTCTATGTGCATACCACATATTGAAAATTAAATTTTTATACTTATAATGAATAAATATGATACCGGTTGTATTAAAAATTATAATCGAAACACATTCTTAGCCTATGTCAGACTACAATGAGACAAATGTAAGTGCTATCTTTGCTATGCAAAGTACGTGCTTCTTGATGGTACCTCGCGGATGACTGTTGGTACGCGGTAGCATTGATTGCGAAACACTGTCCTACAGAACAAATTTAGTCCGACAACTATAAAGAAGCGAAATGTTTATATACGGGCGAGCAGCAGTTGGAGACTAATTAGAGAGGTCGTTTATAATGATAACGTTATCCTTAGCAAAGGGAACAAAAGACATAGAATGTGGTCTATAACTCTATTAAAGTGATGTGAGTGTCCTAAGTTTGTGGTGGTCCTTAAATATGTAAAGTGTCCGTCACAGTACTCACTGGCACATAGTCCCCGGCGCGGCCGGTGGTTCTCCCGAGGCGCAGCAGTGCAGTGGCGACGCCTGGGGTCGCGACCCATCATCGGTTCCGCCCCGTGCACCCATTATTTAGTTGACACAATCGGCACGCGTTTCCATTGCGTCCGAAGTCTTCTACACATTACAATATTTGACCAATTAGTAAATTACACTAAATTTAATAGAAACATAAATCCCTCACCTTGAAATGTGTGTATTCCTTGAAATGAAGAAAATCTATACTTATAAAAAAAAGTTTCTAAAAACTGTCTCTCTGTTAATGATCGATTTTCTCATAATATCTCAACTGGATTTTCTTGCGGCTTTCACCCGCAGACAGAGCAATTCCCGAGGAAGATTTTGGTGTATAGTGTGTTTTGATTACAATGCTAGTTACTTAGGGGCGAAGCGGGAGTGAATCGCTAGTAGAATATAACGTTATCTATAGCTAATATACCTAAGTCTGTAAGCTTGGTATAGCCTTAAAGACGTCTAGACTCTAGACGTAAAGGTTACTTTGTAATATGTACTTACATCTCGCTAGTCACTAAAAAGAAATACCAACTACTCGGTAGATACATATTTCCCTACGAGGATCTTAACAACATCAACACAACACATCTTCACGCCAGCTCGCTAATTTTAGGCAGAGAGTTACATACCTGCCTTGCCTCCTGCACATTCATTACTCATACAGACACGCCGGTTGCGGAGACTCCTGACACCAGCTTCGGACAGCATCCCATCAATCTGATCATGGCCTATCAGTCATGGTCTTCCTCGATACCGACACTTTCTTTCATCTCCGACTACATTATTGCGAACATGTTCGGCAAGAGTTACGTTATTATATTTTTCGCAAAGACCTCATCTCGACCGCATTAATTCTACTTTTGCGCATTTTCTGACATACCTCACTTACATACAAGAACGTTGGGTACATACACACAATTACGAGTATAAGGCAATTATTAGCTATATAGTTCCTAATATATTGTTACCTTTTCTATTCAGTGTGTTATTACCACGTTTGTACTGAAGACACGATGTCCCGTCTTATATATTTTCCATAACTTCTAGAATTCACATGACGGTAAGTCAACGTCCACAAAAATCTAATCCTTGGTGGATGCACATAATTGTCATGAAGATGTATTTCCCGCCTTCTCTCTTCCCTTCAGATATATTTCAGTTAGATTCAGCGTTTCAATATAGATACACATTATAAAACAAAGTCCCCAAAAGCTCTCTTCCTCTCTGTATATGATATGATATGCGGATGTTTATAGGCGTCGATCGGTCGGGGGCAAAAAGACTCGTTTGCCGATTTGTTTATACTATATTAAAATCTCTTAAAAGGCTTTTGAAAAAATTGTGAAAAAGATGTATTATTGCTTTTTAACTACATCGGGGCAAAGGATGAATTTGAGCCTTATGATGACTACCAACGCCCATAGATATCCGCATTATTGATCTCATGGAAAGGCCCTCCTTTCCTCCTCCCCTCCAAAGGGCCAACGGCTACGTACGAAACGTACAAAAGCAACAGTATATGTCACTTTACCACGATGTCATCGAGAGGTACCTCCCTGGTCGTGCCGGTCCAATTCGGCTGCAATGCAACATGGTTCCTGCTGCTAAAAGCACTGCTAAAGAATTTACTCCAAAAGAATCGTAGTCACAATGGAAACGCGCAAATAACTGTGAACAATATGAAAGCAGCCGACATATCGAAACAATGGACTATCGCCGAATCAGTTCACACTCACTGACCACTTGCCTAAAACACATTTTTCTATTTCAACTGCTGCTTTTTTGCATGCAAATGTGAATTTAGGAAGTCTGTGATGTACAACACCCATAACAGCCGCACGACTGCGTAAACAGACATACATCATACTCGCCGCTTCACGTCAGCATGTATCAGAAACCTGTTAACTAGTGCCTTATAGCACCACCTTATTATAACACATACTAGCTAGCAGCTATTCCCTACGAAATTCGAAAATAAATCTATTCTTGTGCTCGTATATAAAACAAAGTCCCCAGAAGCTATTTGTCTGTAAATGATGGACTTCTCAGTCTACGGAACGAATTTTAATGCAGTTTTCACTTAGAAGGAAGGTTTTAGTGTATAATTGGGCTTCTGGTATACACAGGCGAAGGCGGGGCGGGTCCAGTAATACCATAGCTTTGTTCCTTTCATTGTCATGAACTGACGTACATCGTACACCGACCTGTAAAATAAACGTCAAGGCTATCTATATATCTATGCCATTGATTCTATGGGGCCATCATAAATTACATCGCAAGGTACACAGTTGGACAGTGTGGCACAGACGAGTGATTTGATATTGTGTTCTCACATCCAACACTCACTGCAGTCTACTCCTTACTAACGAAATTTGATATGAAAGGTGAGCAAGAGACGTGACCGCGGTAAAGCGTTACGCTCAACGTTCTTGGACAAGACTGCAAAAAGCCACAGGCATAAGTGCCATCAACTATAAATATCACCAACACGAGTGATCCTAACATGAGTACGTCGAACTCCTTAAGGAAGAACTTTCTTAAGGTTGGCCCATGCGAGGCGAAGACCATTTCGAGACTAAAGCGGTATATTTACGCCTTTCGCTTTAAAACTGTTGTAATTATCGGTAAGTAATGCAAATTTGGTATTCGCAAGAACATTGTCAAATGTTAAAAGCTTTTTTCCATAGTAATATAAAAAATAACTGGTTTTCTGTAGGGTCCTGGAACATATAATTTTCAATATAATTCTCTAATCGATATGTGAACATATCGCCCGATGGAGTAAAAGAGACAGCTTGTTACACTCTTGCGTTAACGCGTAACGTTACTATGACGGCATACTTTTTTGGGCTAGGTGTACGCAAGCATTAGCGATTTAGTAGACGTCATCGCGTCAGAAAACCTTAATCAGCAACAGTACTTTAATCTTAAACATTTGTATTATAATAACCAATACCTGAGGAATTAATATAATTTGTGCGCTTTTTGTTAGGTCACTGTGCCACAATATGAAAAATCTCGAATTGTGACCTCTAGCCTATACTTGCTAAACTACAGAAGGAAAACGCTACAAATTCGGCAGGAAGGTATCCATGGCTCTCGACTCTTAGGAACATGATGACAATGAAAAGTGGAAAAAGCTTTTGTAGGCGATGCGGCCGAAGCAGACCTACACGATTGATCAAGTGCTGCTAGCTCCTTGGCGTGTGTATGATATGAGTATATAAAAGCAATGAAACTTCAACAATTCATAATATCGATAATTCATAATAAAAAGTCGGTTCTGAAAAAAAAATTGTTCAAACAAAATGTACACACGTAAATTTTAACGTCATTGGAATGTTCAGTGAACGCAGTTTATTGTAACAATAAAATAAAACAAAAAGTAGGTGTTAAGCGAATTTAATTATAAATAATACTATAATCGATATAACATTTAGAAGTAAATGCCAGTCTAAGCGATCGTTACGTGTAGTCGTACCAGATCTACAAAAAATTAAAAGTGAACTTCCTTGTGGACACAAACAAAGAAAAAAAACATTATGACGATAAAATGTAGATACTCCTTTGTAAATATTTATTTAAATAAAATTGTGTCCACTTACTTAACTCATAAAAAATAGCAACATGTTTAATAAAATAGTGTATTATTTTAAAATACATTATTTTTAAATGGATTATTTTTTATTTGCGTAAATAAACATTGCAGTCACTAAGTATTTCTGATACAACTAGTTTTTCAGTACCTTAAGATACCACAGCTCCAGAACAATTACATCACTATTAGCAGTTTCAATTTAATATTGTGTTAAAATGTAGTTTAAATTATGAGGTGAGAATTGAGAAGTTTGCTGTACGCCCAAACGATAGAATGTTTAAACTAACATATAACTAACAATTAATTGTAAGGCCTTTAACGACAATGTCAATCAACAACTATGTTAACATGAAAATAAATCTACAGAATCACTGTAGCACCAGCTTCCACTAATTGCGTAGACTCATTGATCAGTTAACACAGGCGTTGCACAAGACGTGGCCGCCTGTCTATTCCATGGCTGCCATTTCCCCGGGGGTCGCGGGTTCGTTTCCGCCCCTCTTCTTGGAGCCGGACACGATGTCGTCTATTCTCAGGAGCAGGATTGCTGTTTCAATTGCTGTTTTGTACACCTGGAAATATTCAACGGTAGTAGTTGTGCGGAAGTGTGCTAGTGCTGGTATTGTAGCCGAATTAAGCTGGCACGAGCAGGCCGTGTGTGACAGATGTGTTGATAAACTATCAGCTAGGCCACCTGCCTCGTGTTTCGTGCGGTGCGTGAGTTTCCGAGGCTCTGATGGGAGTTCTTGTAATATTTATATTTTATATTACATAACATAATCGGTTATGTTTATCTGAATGTAGATATCTGCTATTAATATCGGATTTAATACTTCAGTGTCGTAAGAGAGGACAATTTAACAGAAAAAAGTGTATTCGATAACGTTACAGCACTAAAAAGTATTACATTTTGAATTAGACATTCAATTTTGATACATCAACATAATTTTGAATGGCATATGTTTAAAGATTGTAATCTGTAGCCTGGTATGTTGTGGCATTAATACTCACATAGCCTTAGTCTTGGCATCAATTTCAAGCAAGTCATTCATCGAAATGGAATTGGCATGGCTAACTAGAAATACCTTACAAGTAGAAAACAAGTCACTTGGCTAAGGCCTCTGAGTAAGCCTGCGCGGACGTAGCCTTTACTTGTGTGTGTTAGGTTAATCTTAAACACTACATCAGTAGTTAGAATACATCATAATCTATTCCGGTCATGTTCCACCACAGATTAGTAGATCGCGTGTCCGAGTCCCAGGTCGGACCTGAAACTATTATTGGTATTTTTCAATTCCTAGGAAAATTTCATTGCCAGGAAACCGTCAACCGTGATCATGGTTTCTTTCATGTCGGATTGCTTTCCAATCAGAGTAGGAGAATAAGGGATGTAACTGAACTTGTCTGCTCTCTGCGCATACTCTAGCACTAATTCATGTATTGCACAGTCCATCTTCCATAGACTGGGGTGCGTAATCAAAATTCAGCTAGGAGACATTATTTTATATTTGTATACCTGCAGTTTAACAGCGAGAGGCTCCCAGATGCGCTTGGCGGCCATGTCGACGATCTCCCCGTTGTCGCCGTCGATACCCGCGGTGCTGCTGCCAGCCGCGTGCCGCGCCCGCAGCGCCGTGAGCGCGCGGATCGTGTTGGCGCCGCAGTTCTGAGCGAGCGTGCGCGGGATTATCTCTGCAATTACATAACATTTCATTACAAAATATTTCACCTAATGACATTAGAGGAATATAACGCCACCGCGTGATATCATTTTAGTATATAAAGTACCTTGCTCTGACACATTGACAGACACGAATTGATCTACACAGAGAAACTATTGAGGTGAGCAAAGTTAAAAAGGTTTCTCTCTCTCTCTCTCTCTATCTGTTTACCCTTCGTCGTACTCACCGAGCGCCTGCGTGACTGCGCGGTACGGCGTGTGGTGCGGTGCCTTCGCCGCCAGAGCCAGCGCGAGCGCCATCTCGCACGCGCCGCCGCCCGCAACCAGACGCGGGTTTAGAACCTGAAAACCCATCACATTAATTATGTAAAGGGCCAGATTCAGTTCATAGTTTTATGTATTTCATTATATTATTGCGAACTTAAGTAGATAATTAAATTATAAATTGTCCCTTTCCCAAATTCGTAGTATATAACTACGAATTTGGGCAAGAGGCAATTAAGTTTACATGTCTTAGCCGTTCACTAAGAGTCGAGCGTCAAATAATCACTAGTTGTATGATTTAATAAAAAAAAAATAACTGCCACAGTAAATTGCGTTCTTTAATGCGGCTGACATTTGAAATGCAAACATATTGTAAATATGCGAATTCCTATTGTTTTTCTAAGTGATCTTTATCCCTCACTACATCCATGATGGGCGCGAGGTACAGGAATATGCATCCCCCGAGGAGACGGTTGAAAATGCTCACACTAGGAGCTTTATTAGATCGAGCAGCAAGGTTTTGAGCACTATTACTGTGCGCTCTGTGGTCTCCGGGAACGGTATTTATAATACGTAATTCAAATACTTTGGAGTATGTAGTATTGCTATTAAATATTATAGTATGCTCACCAAGTTTTTGGCGACATGTAGCGCGTCTTGCAGATTTCTTTCGATCTCATTGAGAACATCTTTAGAGGCACCGCGCAGGAGGATCGTACATGCCTGAAATTATACACAAAATTAGTCTAATGCCTAGGTTACATATCCAAGAGCTGGGACACAAAGAATTTCATGATACTATGTAAAACAACAGACAAAGAGTGTACGGCATTATGACTAAATTTATGTTGATGATTCCTATCTGCTTGAGACCTCTTTGTTAGAGGTGCAGCACTGCATTGCAGTGTAATAGGTACAGCACAACCAGGTACTCCTGGCTTGTATGAGCACACCGAAAAGCGGAAGCTATGCGTTTCATGCAGTTTGTGAGGTTTCGGTGGCTCTATTGAAGGACGGAAGACAACACATCTGCATTACAATCTTGCAGCGTCGGTAATCATTACAATGATGAGACCGCTCACACAAGTCAAGTCTAGCTAAGATAAATCCGACATTATGATGCCGACTCCGACAAACATTGGCCATTTTTTAATCAGCAATACAAATATTACAGTTCACACTAAACATGCTCACCTTGGGGTTCTTGCACTCAGTAACAAATGTGAAGTACTCGTCTCCAATCTTCTTGATCTCGAACTTGCCGGCCTGAGTGCCCACGTCCGACTCCTTCAGCTCCTCGGTGCGGTTGACGATTGTGGCCCCGCAGGCACGAGCCAGGCGGTTGTTGTCTGTCTTACGCAGTCTGAAAATGTCAATATTCAACATAGACATGGCAGAAATTAACATACTACACAATGTTGTGTAACATATTTATCTGTATCTCGTCTCAAGTCACACCAGGCACTTCCACTTTTACATCACCTTAATGTACAAACTGCCTGCTCCCTTTTCATATTTTTGGGTACCAATTTGTGATAATTTTACTCAATTGGTCAGGTCCTCTTATTATCTACTAGCATGCATCACTCCTAAATCATTTACTAACTAGTACAGGCTTATGTAGCCTGTACTAGTTAATAAATGATTTATAATTCTTGATGTTGTGGAGCCACAGTCACATTAACAATCCACGGGGTCCTGGAATGGGTGAATAATGAAATGGGTGACAGCCCTGCTCAAAAACACTTGTCCTCCTATGGGAAATCTTAAAATGCCTTGATGGAACCTACACGTGATTAGTTCTCAGACAAAAACGTGCAAATCAAAATTCCAGACTTGCCTTGCTTGTTGGTAGCCACATATTTTTATCTAACGGTAACATCAATTCTATTAGTTGGGTGTTGTTTACTGTTTGCTCTTTTACCACTACAAATTTAGTTAGAATTGAAACATGACGAGAATTGTAGTTTTAATTAAATCCATACCTTCTAATAGCAGTAATTCCTGCTTTGACAAGATAGTGTTGTGCCAAATCTGACACTCCTTTCTCGGTGAAGACAATGTCCGGTTTGATGGCTATGATGTCTTCGCACTGGCGCTGCACATGCTCCTCCTCCAGTTGCAATAATTTGGTGAAATCCTGGAAAGACAAAATTATGTTATCTATGCTCCTAGCATATGTATAAAAGGAAAGGAGAAAAACATATTTTACTACACACCAGAAATACAAAAATACTAGAAAAAACTAGAAAAAGTATGGACATTGTTCTACTAATATTATAAAATACTAGTGATCTGTTCTAGCTCCCAATGTGGACAACACCAGCTGGATGTAACAAATTGTACACAAAATCCTTTTTGCAATTCGGCAGTTGCTCTTTAGTGAAAACCGAAAATAATAAATATAGAGAAAATATCAGTTTTAATGGATCCTAGACGAGACTGGCATGATGTGCGGGTATTTTGTATGTCAAGGATAAATTATATGTTATGGCTTCTATTATAATGTGTAAGAAGTAAAGAAGTGAACAAGTGAGTGGTCACAGTACGATTGATTTAGCACTAGAACACAATCTTGCATATATGAATAGCCTTTTAGGAAACCTGCAAGAAAATGTACCAGGTTATTGCCTGATGGATGGATGCATAGATGGATTGTAGTGTAATGAAATTGACTATGTAGACACCAATAATTTTCAGGATGTGTTATAAATTTCAGGATTATAAACGAACTTAAATTTAACACCATCCACAGAATGTTGGGAGCAGAATGTTGGATGAAATTAGGTCAACAAAAGTAAACCAGGTAACAGCACATCAATCTGCCAACCAAAAGAAAATGCAACAACATAGCAATACTACTGCGACAGACAATAACGTCCAACACGACTATAACACGAAAAGTATTTAACACATATCAAATAACACCACCAAAAAGGAAACAAAAATAAATGCTGAGCCAACTAATAACACAAAAAGAGACAATCCGTTTAAAAATGATTACTTCATTAAATAGAGATATAAGTCATAATATAAAGTAACCAAAGAAAAACAGAGCATATTAATAAATGTGTTAAGAAAGCAGGTGGAATGAAGGTACTGAAAGAACACAAAAGAATGGATTCCCAAATTAAAAATTTTACTAACACAAGCAAGAAACAAAACAATTGTCAATACTGGACTCTGCAACCAACTTCTACAAAACCTTATAATCAGGTGCCATAACAAGAAAAGATACCATTACATTACTGGACCTGGACTGGACTAAAAGAAGACCAAAGATGTCCTGGAAATACTAGAGCAGGAAGTTATTACTGCAATCAGAACACCAAATTATATTACTAAGGACCTAATGAAAAGCAATCTCATGGAGACAATAACACCCCTAACACAGCTATATAACAAAAATCCTAAAAACCGAATACATTCCAAATCAAAGGACCAACATATATAAGTAATGTAGTACTCATAGATCAAAATAGATACATAAAATATACTCACGCAGATAAAATTATTATTAAAAAGGGGGGGGACAAGGGAGGAGGGAAAATTAACCACCAGCATCGAAAAGAAGAGTATTCAATATATATTTGTTATAGCACATGGTTGTCAGACCTGTACACTTACATCATATTCAAAAGCTAAAAACATGTCAAAGAAGTATGGAATGCAGCATCTTGGGGAACACAAAAAGGGACAAAAAAAGCCATATTCATAAGAAACACTACAAATTTGGAAGAAGGATGAGAGACACACAAAAAGAAGGAAAGGCAGACCATATCCAAGAACTGACAATCTCAAAAAGAGGCCTGCCTCTTTGGATACATCTCACATGGGATAAACAACAGTGGAAAGAGTTGGGGAGACCCATGCATTAACAGGACTTGCTGGTGAATTATTAAAAAAAAAAATGACTAATTTGAAGATACATGTATAAGCAAATGTGTCAAAATTATAGGTTAATAAATAAATAAATAAAATATTACAATGTCACATATAAACAAAAACAAAGTGATTTGTTTATTACCTGCTCACCAACAATTTCTATGTTTGTCTGGCTCTCGCCTTTCTTGTACTCCAGGGGACAGTCGAGGAGCACAATTCTTGGGTTCTCGATGTACCTCCTCATCTTCGGGTGGGTGACATCCTTGTTGATCATCACACCATTTAACACTTTGGAGTCTTCAATCGAGCCTCCGGGAATCTTTTCTACTTTAGCATAGCTGAAGGATGATTAATATTGGAAAATAACAAGGTGTCTGGGAATGGTAAATTACAATTATTGCAGGTTATTTTAATTATTGTTAAAACAACATTACTCATATAGTAAACACATATAGTATTTTCAACAAAAATAATACATTCCTAAATACAATAAATAAATAATAAAGATGAATAAAATAGGAATAATACATTATTCAAAGCTAGAAAAGTATAGTCAAGACTTTGGAAATTATATTTAGACAGTATTTCAAAATTCTCCTGCCTTGTATTTTACATATAAATGAGTATTAGTTTTATTCAATGACACTCAATTCATAAAACCATTACAAATGTGACTATTTCTTTTTAAACTTACAAATCTGGTTTCATTTTCATCAGCTTTAATTTGAAGCCACAAGCAAACATGCATGATCAATGGATCGAGAAACAGAAATTACATTAAAAACTAAAAAAAATATAGATAAAACTTCCTATTTACTTTTTAATGTCCACCTCCACTCTTCCATTTTCATTGATCATCACAGTGTTGACGGCATCCAGAGCGATGTCCACGGCCAGGTCCGCCCACCTTCCAATGTACTTTGTACCAATGCATGAACGGATCTGCAAATA
>JAFELO010002083.1:109872-124178 GCA_017140195.1 Eumaeus atala
AGTAGTAGGGCTGCAGATAGGATCCTGAGTATCTGGAGCCTCCTACAAGCAGATATGTGTTCATTTCTTAAGTTATATTTACTTTGTATCTTATTAAATCTGTAGTCCATATTCATTTAGATGAAATTATACTTCAACAAATGTGATAATCTGACATTGCCCTGCAAAGAACTTATTCCAATTCTAGAACTTTCCATAGGTGCATTATAATGATTTGAAAGAATGTAATTGTCATTATTACCATCAGTAGCTACCAAATATGTAGGTTAAGATGCTATGTGGGCACACCAGTATTGGGCACAGCTAACCGGCCTAAACCTCCTTAAGATTTTGAAACAGCTAATCCTGTTGTTGTCTTGTTCCATTTAGGCACCAAACATTTATTCTGGTTATCTAAAAGGTACCCAATTCAAAAAGGACATAATACAAAACTCAAACTTACAACTTCCTTCAACTTTTCTCTGTCATTTAAGTCAACCGGAATGGATATTTTGTCTTGTAGCAGCTGAATTGCATCTTCCAAAGCCTGACGATACTCCCTGATGATCACTGTTGGATGAATATTTTGTGCTAAGAATGGCTCAGCGACTGCCAAGATTTCACCTGCAAGAACTATTACTGAAGTTGTTCCATCACCAACCTGGAAATGTAATAATAGTAAAATTGAAACAAGGGTATCAACATTTATTTAAATCTGCTCTACAACTTTTTAATATTTATACTGTATAGGTTCAAAAAAATAGTGTTGTATTTTTTTGTTGTTCTTTAAATACTACAACTCAAACGAAATAGGAAAATAAACTAATCTTATGTAAGCCAGTACTGTGACAATTGTGATATACAGGATATTGACACTGGCACTAACTTATCTTTTAAGCAGACAAAATGAAACCAACCATAGCTGCATTAGTAGATACAGCTAACTATAGCAGACAAATTGTAACATTATACAACTAAATGCCATACTGGCTGTGCTGCCTACTGAACAGATGAGTTGGTGGTACTAACTTAATATCAGTAAAATCTCTTCAAACTGGGTTGACAAGTTATCATTTTAAAATTTCACAAATACATACAACATCGAGGTATACAAACAAACATAAAAGTATGCCTCTTTAGCAACATTAGAATTATTCCAAAAAAAGCTACAATTAGCTGCTATTCTGTCATATTTTTACTGTAAGCTACAATTCCCACTCAATAGTTTGTTTTAGTATTATCATCATCAGGTATATTGACTTTAATAATTGAAAATTACGAGCTGAATTAGTAAATAAGAAGCAAATATTGATGCTACTCAGCATGAGAGCGTCATTAAAGTGTGAATCATGAATATTATAATAAGCTATAGCCATAACCTCTTCATCTTGTGTTCTTGCAATTTCGATCATGGACTTGGCAGCTGGATGTTGAACTGTAATTTCTCGTAGTATAGCGTTACCATCATTAGTCATGACGATACCGCCCATCGGATCCATCAACATTTTTAACATCGCTTGAGGCCCAAGGCATGTTCTTATAACGTCCGCTATTGTCTAAAATAAACATAACATTCAATGTTTATTGTTAATATATTGAAGCAAATAGTGTAAATTTTAATATTAGACAAAGTGTTATGTGAATTTTACCTTCCCAGCATTAATATTTTCCAACTGAACTTTCCGGCCGGACTCACGTTTTGTGTTTTGACCTGTGTGTACATATTAAAAACGTTATATTCACGAACTTACAATACATTTATACTTAAGATATATTTTACTCACTCAAAACTACAATAGGCTGCTGTCCATACATTTTGATATATTATAAAATTAAATTTTTGAAGACAAAATTAAAGATTCGTGACCATGAAAGAAAATGAAATTACAAATCGCGTGGTCTGGTTCTTCTTTTTTTTTTATTTTGTATGTCATGGATACAAGCTTTTAGTCTGTGGATCCGCACAACGTTTTTCTATTTAACTTGAATAATGACCACCATATTTTAATTCTTCAATTATATTTATTAACCTTTCATTTCAATATTCAACAAAAAAGATTAATCAAATAATTTTTAAACGCATTGCACGATAGAAATAGTAAAAAAGTATTTCTCTGCGCAATCTGCATACGAGACTAGTTAGACAAAGATAGTAATATAATTCTTATCTTTCTTCTCTATTAAGCAAGACGGTCATTCGCCATGTTATGACCATAGAAATAATATAGGACTGATTATGGCATCCTTTCTATATCTATGTTATCCCTATGAGCCTCGCTCTAAGAATGGCACCAAATACATATCAGTTTTAGTCCATAAATGGCACTGCTGTTTTTTATTTTAGAGTAACTAATTCAATCTTTAAACGAGACGACCTTTCATAGGTGTGGTCTTGTATAAGCCGTTTCTTTCAGCTTTCTCACTATCAAACTATTGCTGTCTTCGTCATATGTGCTAACTCTTTAGTTACAGTCTAAGCAAAAAAAAATCGATATACACGTTTTTTAAATAGTTTTTTGTTAATATTTTTATTTGTTTATGTTTCCTGTTTTTTAAATATGTACAGTCTTTACATTGTTGTTGTTATTAAGTGATGTCGTTTATTGTATGATTAAGTCCGTAATCGAATTTCGGCAATGATCTCAGTTTCAGCCGAAACTGAAACCGAAAGTTTCTGCAAAGAATCATTTATTGAGGGAAGTTTACATTTCCCTGCGAAGTTCGGAACGCTCTCGTCGAAGAATCAACCTCCCTCAAACTCATGTAAAGGAGTTTTACTTTAAAAAAATTACTGAGAGCGTTGCGAAAAGTGTAATCGGTAGATATAAGTTAGTGAATATAGGGAGGATGGGAGTTACGTTTGGCATATTACTGTATAGGCGAAAGAGAGAGAGAAAGAGACGTGCGACACACATTTTCTTTCACAATCAGTTTCTTTCACTGCTCTATGCTGACGGTGTCAGTGCAGTTTGGTCACTGTGTGCAGCACGTCAGGTGACAGTTTGGATGACATTGTGGACGATAGGTTGACCGATCTTTCCCACAGATGAATGCATCCCGATAGTCATTTAATTACCTAAAGTTACTATTATTTTCTTGGCTAAGGGGGGTGGGACAAGGTGACCCGGTCGGGTCGCCATGTCCCGCCCCTTTCTAACGAGAGGGTAGCTCACATGCGACAGCTATGAATGTGAATGTGAATGGTCGACCAACACTTCGTTTTCCTAAACCGCGGTATTATGTGAGCGAGAGGTACCTCCCCGATCGTGCCGGCCCAATTCCGTTGCATAGGAGGATGTAGTGTCATGCACTATGCATGGCACTACCTCTTTCTATATATTTATTTATAAGTGTTAATCACCTAAATATATAACTGTACTTGAATATCTTAGTGATGAGTAGGTATTTAAATGAAGTGTCAAACTCTGAATTCGTAGCACCACCAAACAACTATAGTACCAGTAGTACTAATGTTTATTTGAGTATAGTATTAGCAAAGGAAATAAACTAAAAGGAAATTAAGTAAAAAATTTTGATAGTAATATATCTAAATATTTTTTGAACTTGATTCTGCTATAGTTTTTTGCGAATCAAATCAATCAAAAACAATATTCTATGATATAGTTTTTGAAATATTTATAAAATTATCTAAAGGAACTGCAAACTCAAGCCGGTACAAAATGTCTTCGTTGCTTGGATGGAATTCAAGGGCAAAACGCACCACAAGAACTTCCGAATGCAGTTTCGGTTTCGTGTGTAGTTTCGGCAGGCTCGTCACCGAAACGGAAAGTATATCGAAACCCTTTTTTGTCAAACTCGTCCGAAACCGAATGTTCGGTAGGACACTAAAGAGTACATTTCGGCTTATTATACAATTAATCACGAATAGAAAACTATACTTCGATTTCAATGAGAGTAAAAATTTAATAAGAAATTAAAATAAAATAAATTAGTTAGTGTCACTATCAATGTAAACAAGTCTTTCATTGATTCCATTTGTAATATAACTTGTATCTCTTACAAGCTTTCGTGAGGGATAATAAAGACTTTTACTTGTAATCACATATACATTTTTATTATCAATAGAATCATGCATTTAAATTGCCCAAGAGATAAATACTGAATTCTATTGGAACTTCCGACAAAGCAACAATAATGAATTGGTAGTCTCAATTGTTAAAACTGTTTTATCTATCTATTACAAAAGAAAGTCCCCAGGAGCTGTCTGTCTGAGGATCGATTAGAATCGATCCTAAATAAAAAAAAGCAACCAAACAAATTTCATTGATTTCACCATTGGCGATTCCCGCGGTTTTAGTGTATATTTCTACGCCTTTTTTACAGGCGAAGCTGGGACGGATCGCTAATATATTTTACTACACCTACCCTCCATACAACTTTGGGCTGTCTCGTCTATGCTATTTCAATACAATATTCAACAGTTCAAAGAACCAACAATTATGTCCGATAGTTCTCTTTTCGCAAGCTTTTTGTTAGAGGATTTTGTGTCATCGCTACGTTGCAGGCGAATTGAGCATACGGGACTACTGAGGTACCTCTGTACCTGCGCAATAGTGTTAATTATGCTGTAGCGTTTTTTGAACTTATTTATAGTATTGGGGATTAATAGGGAGTGCTACACTGCAGCCCGTTTGGGCCAACAGAAGCAGATTCTTTGCCGTCTGTTTAGCAGAGATGTCTCTACCTTTTACTGAAGTGAGTTCCATGGCTCATGGGGGACAGTGTATAAGAGGGCAGTACATCTGCATAACGTTTGGTTATGTCGATATTTATAAGCGTTCCAAATAAGCAAATAATGGTCATTTCCCTCTTAAACTATAACATTATAGGATGATATTAGAATAAGACCAACGATGTTTGTGTGTTCATTTTATTTATTAACTACGTGAAGATTAAATCTACATTACCTACATATATATTTTCTACATTTTAAGGTTACGATCATGTTCTTTTACATTTAATTGATTAACTACTTACTTTATTTATTTTACGGTTAACTAACCGTTGTAACATTAAGATACATATCACGTTTAATAATAATAATTAAATACATTATTTTAGATTTTATTGAGATCATAATTATCACCGCCATTAACAATTTAGTTGTATGTGATACAATGATACAAACTTACACTCTTCTGTAACGACAATCAGACGGTAGCTAAGATTTGTCTTAACTACTTCGTAAGCAGTGGCTTGTCAATAGGATATTAAGCATAAAGATAATATAGATAGAGTAGGGAAGCGATAAGCCAGTCTATGTTTACGCGTGTCCATCTGGGTAGCATAGAGAAAGAAGATGAGAAATACATTACTGGTTAGGCAGTTAAAATAATGGACGAAAGGCGACGACGGTAACACGTATTACTTGTATCCCTCACACCTTCTTGAACCTCCGAAAAGCCTATCCATTCCCACTCTTGCCGCTTCCAAGGGTCGAATTTTGATGGTTCTCCGAGGGACTCCCATTGTACTTGAATTTTATCAGTTATTTGCAATTCGGTTAAAAAGTTATAGACTATAGTTCGATCGTACATTCAACCGGCGCCCATCCAATTGCTATCTTATCTGTCTAATCTAACATGCACACTGCGCCGTGAGATTCATATATTAAAAAGAGGTAGATAGTAAGCCACATTTGCGTTCCCTTTCGGCTTTGACGGAGACGATTTACGCTAAGTTCACTACTCTATCTATATTATGTCTATGGTAATAAGGCGGCAAATATCGAAAGCGGCGAACGCAGCCGCTAATTGATCATGTTGGCACATTGAGGGTTCAACGCATGGATTTTCTCGTTAAGTTCCTTATTTAATATACCCGGCCGTGGCCCACTGAGACCACGCCTAGCTACGTCATGGCACCTACGTAATGTAGTTAAACTGTAGCTATAGCCTGCAACGAAAGGCCAAATTATTGGCAAGTATTACCGGATGGCTTAAATAAATTAGCACGGTACGTTTTGGTACCTACATTATTTCTTTACTTCAGAGTTCTATATTATTAAAGTTTGTAATTATTTTATTCCTGCGATGATAGGCAATATCCAAATTGAAGATACTACAATTTGAGTATACAGAGTGTAGTGATTTAGCCTACAGAAAAAATATTTACATGAAGAACAGCAGTTTCAGTTTACCTAGCTTTCGGAAATATTTTTGTTCCTGATTATATCTACATTAACAACCATAACAGAATTAGCAAAAACAAGTTTAAATATTATCTATTTATAGAGTTACCGGCTTAAACTGTCGTCTATGGCTTAGAATTTTAGTAACAAGACGTAACATGACTAAAAATTTTAATGTAATGTTAAATTTTATCTTTCGTCCCGTTCCCTTATTAATCTATTATGTCTTCTTCTAAGTCTGAAGACTCCGCTTTGCTGTCCTCATTTTCATCTTTTGCTTTCGTATCCATCTTGCTGTCGGTATGCAAATGGTCATATACCCGCTTCAAGTTTTTCATGATATACGATGAGCCATTGGGTTTACCGACATATCTGTTCGCACTGTGATCAAAATATTTGTCGGACCCGTCTACGGTTGTCGAGTTCGGTCGGACAGGTACCGAAAAAGCTGATAAATGCCGATGTTTATGACCAAAATCTTTCCCTATCCTCTTTTCCAATCCCGGATCCTCTGGTTTTTCTTGATTTATGTTGTTATCAGTTTCATTAGGAATTCTTTTCCGATCGTAAATGTGTCCTGATACGCGCAAGTCGATAAAAAAATTTAACGGATCAACACCGAATTGGGGATTATAAAGTGGTGGATACCACATTGGAGGAGGAGGTGGCAAAATTAGATTGGATGGAGGTAGGGTATTAGTATCGAGTGGATTTCTACCAACACATGGCGCTGGTTTCGGTAGTTCCTCTGTCCCGACATCTACGAATGTCGATTGTCTTCCAGGTGGTCCAGGGCTGCTTGGCTTTGGTGGTTCAGCTTTTGGTGAAAATCGCCGTGGTGGAGGAGTGCAAACTCTAGGTTGTTTGTCCACTGTCAACTCCAGGGGTACCTCAGGGCGCGGTTCTTGGTCATTCTTCTCTTCCTCTTGCTTGGGCCATTCTCGACGCCACTCGGCCTCATTTTCTGCGAAGTATTTATGGGCACGACGTTTGAACCTTCGGTGATAATGTGTAGGGCGACATCCTTGACGAGCGCTCACAAAGGAGCGCAACATTTCGCTGAAGAAGAATGCATGTGGCTGGAGCGGCAATGCGCTGTAGAGATATGGCGGAGTGGCAGCCAACAGCCTGGACACCAGCTCGGTGTTCCTTATGTCGCGGACGTGAGTTTTTGGGACTCCTTCAGGAGGTTTTTCTTCCTGCACCGACCCCATCTGTAAACAAAAAAAGGAAAGTTCAAAATACTTCATCGGATTAGAACGTACCAGCATCGAACCGTCGTTTGTGGATACCTACTTAATAGTGAAATAGACTATAAAAGGCACATGGCTCATATTTTATATGGTAGCTATTATAATCCATCAACTAGTTCATGTGATGGCAATTAAAAGTATTGGCTGTGGTGGTCTTGCATGGCATGAGGCATAGGAAAAGTAACAACCATCCACCAGCTTTCACAAAAGGCCTTAAATAAATAATAATAATAATAATAATAATAATGATATAGGTAATTATCTAATGAATATATGATAAATCTAGCATTTAGTTAATCCTGTAAAAACAATATATTAATACATGAAAAAAAAAATCATCCATTTTTAAAGATTTGCGCAAACAGAGAAAAGTTAAATTGTGAGAGTCGAAGATTATATGAAGAAGTAGTGCAAGAAGCAAAATTTTTAATAGACTGTCTATTAAAAAATCTACGTTAAATTTTGTCATTATAATTAAATAAAACGATACGCACACTACGGCGCGCACACATGCGTACATTTGTGTAACACCAGTTTTATGACGGGCAGTCTCAATATCAAACACAATAATTTACTTAATCACTTTAAATAACTTTACATTAAATTCAAGAACAAGAGAACCGGACTGCTTCAAACATTATTAAAGTGCCCTGTCATTCACATTACCTAGACCAATCTACTGACAAAAAGTTAGTCAAGCCATTCAGACTATAGCAGAGAACATTGTCGTTCATATAATGTATATAGAAATGTTTTTAGGTAGAGGTAGCGCCATGCTGCATAGGAGGAGGTAGCACCATGCTGCATAGGAGGAGGTAGTGCCATGCATAGTGCATGACACTACATTATCCTATGCAACGGAACTGGGCCGGCACGACCTGTAGCTTACATAATACCACCGTAAAGTGACATCTTCGGTGTCGCGGTGCGGTTTGTGAGTAGCCGGTAGCCTATTGGAGGGGGGGAGGGGGCAACGCATCGGCGCGGTGATTGGGTGTATATTCATGGGCGTAGTAGTCGTAAAAAGGCTCTGATTACTCGCTTGCCCCCCTATTCTATAAAAAAAATCTACCTCTACGAGTATACGTATACAGACGCATATATACAATCATACATAGGCACACTCGAAGAACATTATCCTTACTCGAACAGATTCTATCTGTTTCGGAATCTGCAAAAATGTATCCGGATTTAACAGCATTCCTAAAAATACAAAAACGAAACAGACTTGTAAACACGCAGTAATGCCTGTGAAATATACTCGGATCCGTCTGTCGACATCGATTTTTCAGCTCAGCGCTGTTTTATTGGCAATATCGGAATAAAACCACACCGTACATCATTCCGCATACACTCTATTTCGGAATTTTATTCAGAATTGTACTAAATCAAGACGAGTATTTACTTTGTTTGCATCGTGTATTGCAGGTGTATCCCGACAATTCCACATTGTTAAGTTGTCATTATTATTATTATTCATTTATTTTATATTATTATTTATTTGTTTCTCAAAAAAGGACATTTAATATATTTTAATTTAAGTTGATCAAAAACCATAGAGGTCTGTCATGCTTAGTTAGCAATATATTCCATAAAATGTGTATTGTAATAGAAACTTGTTGATCGACTACAGGTTAATTAAAAAGTGTATTTTTAGTCTCTGTTTATTCTGTATGTTATTTTTTGTGATACTTTTTACAAAACATGGATTTAATTTATTAAATAAGCGAGAACTATTCCATTTATCATCATATATGAAATGGTTCTTTCACCATACATTCTTTCGGAAGGATTGGCGCAATCTAGCTATAAACATAGGGGTGTGGAAGGAGAATAGTAGTAGTGGTCTTTGCCCAGCAGTGGGACACACTAGACTATTAGTAATAATATTTTTTACCACACATTACATTATATTTTAATCTTTACCTACCCACCTACTAACACACTTGTGTATGAAGTGAACTACAAATCTAAGTTAGTAATGCTTCTTGGCGTGATGATGTCTCGTAAATCAATAACTCTAGCCGCATGCAAGAAAAAGTATGTCGTCATAGTAATGTTCCGATTTGACGAAGAGCGTAACAAGTCGCTTCTTTCACACCATCGGGCGATGAGTTCACAGGTCAATTACAGAACCGCTGTCACATCTATCAGGTCCGTAAGCCCAATAACAAAGAACCAGATTTTTTTTACTGTAGGTTCTTACTTGTTGCAAAATTTTAAGATATTTACTTACATATCAACCGCAAATACCCTATAGGTTTTAATTAATGTGCGATAGAGAATACCATAAAAAGGGTATAATTTCTCTTCATTGTCTTTGAATTATGTTTTCTGTGTCTTAAGACGTTGCAGACATAGTATTTTACGAACAGTTTGATCTTTTCACATATTCCCGAGAAACAGTTTTTAGCATACGTACAAGCGGACTCTTAGCACCCCTTGTTCGGTCGTTACCGTGGCCTGGACCAGTGGAACTACCGGGAACTTGAATTCGAATTCTGCTGTTGTCGTCCATTGAAGGTAAATGCTCGTAATTTAATTGATTATTTCAGTACCAGGTGGGAAAACGATCTCCGTGCAGTAGCCGGTCTGGGATGGATGTATGTGGCAGGAGATCGGTCGTCTTGGCGTCCATTGAGAGAGGCCTATGTGCAGCCATGAACCAACAAGGGCTGAAAATGTTGAATGATGAATTCTTTCTTTTATGCTCTGGGAGGACGACAAATCGGAGCCTAGTGACGACTACCGACACCAACGTGCAGGTGCGTTGGTCTCCTTTCCTACTCCCAATGGGCTACCGCACAACCGACACGAAACAAGACAAGACTTTACGACGGTCTCATGTAAGTGAGACGTACCTCCGCGGTAATGCCGAACCAGTTAGGCTACAATGCAACATATCACTACATCTTATTTTACTACACATTGTTAGATAACTTAACGTACCTAGGAAAAGGTATCTTATTGTTAGAACTAAGTTACTTAGGCAAATTTTAAAATACCTCAATTGACTATGAAATAATGACAAGCTAACTATAAAGAATCAAAATTCTAAAGTGTTCATTTTAAATTAACGAAAATTTTAACGTACATATTAAATTTTATCTTTTCAACAATTGATACAATTCCCAGAGGCAAATTGAAACTCGGCCATGATATTAATAAAGGATCCGTGTGCGAATTAAACGTCGCATTACCATATCATCGAGTTTGGAGAGATACATTGGATTTGCGACAATGGCGTGGGGAGGTTTGATCACAATAAACTCAGAGTAGCGTATCTCTATTCAAACAGTTGATACGAGCGTGAAGCAGAAATCTTACGTACGCGACGGTGGGTAAACACGCCACCCTACATTTGAACACAATTTCATTTTGTGTTCTATTTTTAATTTGAATTCTTTATTTTAAATTTAAATTCTTTGTATACGAGTGTTTACGCCATTGTTTTTTTGTGAATCAGCAATAAAGTGATGCTTAATGTACTTACAAAACAACATTATCATTGTTATCTAACAATGTATATAACAGAAAGTCTTCGCTAGATGCAACTGTTTTATATAGAACTCATGATTACGGATAATTTGTAAAAATCGACATACGGATACACTTTATACAAAGAACGCTCGTAAGTTTATAAAGGAACATACGGTGACCGAAATTCTACATACAGGTTGCTCTAGAGTGAGTTGAACCAGTAACCTCTCCATGAGCCACGCTTCGATGGCAGCGCCGAGGCTATTTTAGATACCGCACGCGAGCTGCCCTCGACTTCAGGGTCGGGGGATAATTGACCCCGCGAGGTGATGATAACAAAAATTATACTAGCTATTATAAACATTCTCATATCGGCATGCATCTCTCCCATCTGCGGTAAGTGGGGAGTCGGGCCGCTTCTCTACCAAACCTAGTCGTCTCACGAGCACTCCTAGCAATCCGTAGAGGCTGTATTGGACTTCTCACAGCTTCCATAGCAAAATTCTGGTCGGAAAAAAAAGAAAGAAAAAACATAATTTCTGTAGAATCTCAAGGGATATTGCTGTTTCTATAGGTACTGTAGGTACAATACACAATGCAACAGATACAAAAAAAAATGCTTCTGTAGGTACAATACACAATGTAACGTCTAACCGCATTACGGTAGCAGCGGCCAGAACAGATGATAGAAATCATTCCATTATTCCGACGGTACGACAAGACCAAAGAGAGGTCTGGCGCAGGGCCAACGGCTAAACGTGTCCGGGGCTCGGGGCCGCCAGCCTCCTGACGTCAACTGTTAGAAATTAAACATTCGCAATAACACTTAGACCCGGTTCGATCTCCGGTTCATCGTCCCAGGTGTATACCCAAGAACCCCACCGCGGTTCATGACTTACCGTGGCGGAGGGGCTCAGTAGCCTTGGGTAGACCCAGACACCATGGGGGAAGCCAATTGAACCGAGGAGGCGGGAGCTTTTTGTACCCCTCATATAAGAAGAGGGAACCAAAGAGGAGGAGGAGCCGCTCTTTGTACCCCTTATATAAGAAGAGGGAACCAAAGAGCAGGAGGAGGAGGAGCCGCTCTTTGTACCCCTCATATAAGAAGAGGGAACCAAAGAGCAGGAGGAGGAGGAGCCGCTCTTTGTACCCCTCTTCTAAGAAAGCGGGACAAAAGAGGAAAAGGCAGCGGCGCCCTTACGCACGGGGCAAGGGGCGAGGATCAGAACCTCATCCCATCGCACTGTCCCAAGCCTAGTGACGGACGGACCGATCATCTGTGACGGTGGCGTCGATCCCTTGGGGGACTGACTAGCCGTCGAGGTGCCCTGATGATTTGTTTTTCTGGGGCACCCACCGAAGGTGGCACTGATGGCAATCGCGGTGGTCTTTGTGGGTATTCGGCACCATGACGTGCCACGAGCCCCACACACCACTGGGCCGGTGAAAGCGCGTCAATGCGTTTCCCCGCGTCAACAAAAAAAAGGTATACCCAAGAAGATGAGACACTCGAGGAATGCTCTGTTCATAGTTTATAGGGTGTACCTTTAAGTTATATCTTAAAATACTAGTCAACTCCCATTTATATATGTACTAACTGCCTGCAGCTTCATTCACATACCCACAAATTAGGTCGCATACTTTTTAGAATCAAAAGTTATGTTGTCATATTCACATTATAATTATTATTAGGATTAGACTGCCTCGTGGTCTAGCCGTAAGGTCCTCAGTTCGAATCCCGGGAGATGAGAGAGAGAGGACCAGAGTGTTATTAGGATTTTCCAGTTTGTAACAACAGTCCGAAGTCGGGAAGTTGGCGGTGTTACACCCCCGTGCTTTGGAGAGCACGTCGCTTCTGTGCCTGATTTCTCCCCAGTGGTCTTGGATTGCCGTCCCACCGGAATAGGAGAATCAGGGAAGAGGGAGTGCGCTTGTACCTGCGCGCACGCTTGTGCACTGTAATATATTTGCGCAAACGGCTAGTCCCTGTATAGATGGCCGCCGTGGCGGAAATTCGGCCAGGACGACACGATATGCAGACACGAAATTAGACTTATTTAAGTTAACATAAAACGATTCTTTTGCACTAAAATTTCTATAAAAGCACAGTCGTAATCGTGTGAATGAAGTAGCCCATCAGTTAATATCTTAACCGGTTGGAGAATGTGACAAATATTAATTAGTTTCCTCTGCTCAGTGGCATACAATACGCAGCTAAGTGTTGATTATTTGAGCCTTCTCTTAAGTAATAACGTTAGATGTTAACGTTATTATTTGAAAATTTGTTCACACGGCTGATGTGCTACACTAAAGCCTTCATTCTAAAATATCCTGTAAACAAAGAGAGCCCTTAATAATGTAATAAGTCTCCTGGCTAATGCTGAACCGATTGGAGAATATGAAAAATTTAATTGGGCCTCCTCTGTACGGCGGTGCATTGTACTTTGAGCCTTCTGTTTGGTAATAAATGACGTTTTTCAGTTCAAAACGTTTGTGGAGGTGCGGTGAACGTTAATTTCCATATTAAAACCGTCACAAAGGAAGCAAATTCAAAAACCTCGTAGGCAGGGTGGGCAAAGAGAGCACGCTGTATATATGAGATGTATGATGTCTGTTGGATGTGGTATTTATGTGGAAACTTGAAATTAGAATTAATGAGGTGTGCAGTCGGGTGTGGCTTACATACTATAGATAAGACACATTCGACTGCTAAATATTAATAGAGAGGAGCAAAATGAAGTGGTAGTGCGGTTGCTTAATTGAAACTGGAATGGACCGGCACAACTAGAGTGATATGTCTCACTCACGTGATGTTGACATAATGGTGATGCTATACTGCCTAGCTTTACGTATCTGATAACCCCTAAAGCTGATACTCGTAGGGCTTAAACGGATATTTTTTTCGTATGATAATCAAACATTTTCTTTGAATTCATATGTTGTTTTATACGTTACTGCCGTAATCCAGTCATTGTTTATATGTCCTTCCTTGAACGATTCTAAATACTTAGTAATGTTTATTATCACTGGACCAACCATTGTTAATACGAGAAATTATTAAACACCAGTATAATGCTATCTCTATAACTTGTTACAGATCTAAAAGTGGATTTTCATTTATAAGCTACAAGTTAGGAGTACAATACAGGTGTATTAAGCAGATGCTTAGTTAAGCACAGATGTGCGAATATAAAAGAGAATGTGAAAAACATTAGGTACAAGAAAATTTGTAGAACATGCAATATTTATGTCATAAAATTATATTAGAAAGTATATTATTCAGCAATTTCCACAAATTACCTATCATAAATCCATAAACACAAAAGCAATTATTATACACTCTACAACGCCATATCCATTCTTCGCACACCGTAACCACCGCAAACAATATTTCGCCCAGATACCGGCGGGGTATGATAATCGCGTCACAACGCACGTGAAGT
>JAFELO010002083.1:124183-138649 GCA_017140195.1 Eumaeus atala
GGGGGGCGGGGAGGTGCTAAGCCGGTGACAGCTTTAAAACGTACCCGATTATCCGACTGAGTGTACTTTACAGACAGACGTTACGGCGATATGATTTATAGCGTTATGTTGGCAGACTTAGATGACTGTGATTTTAATTACGGGAAGGTATTTGCGCATAGCCGTACGGTTTATAGCGTTATGTTGGCAGACCTAGATGACTGTGATTTTAATTACGGGAAGGTATTTGCGCATAGCCGTACGGTTTATAGCGTTATGTTGGCAGACTTAGATGACTGTGATTTTAATTACGGGAAGGTATTTGCGCATAGCCGTACGGTTTATAGCGTTATGTTGGCAGACCTAGATGACTGTGATTTTAATTACGGGAAGGTATTTGCGCATAGCCGTACGGTTTACAGCGTTATGTTGGCAGACCTAGATGACTGTGATTTTAATTACGGAAAGGTATTTGCGCATAGCCGTACGGTTTCTCCAAATACACTACGCTTATTTGCTTCTTGTTATTGAGCATTTACTTCGCCTACAAGAACCTTAAAGAAATTATGTAATACATTGATAAAGCCACATTTCATCCCTTCTGACAAAAAATATTGGTGAATAAGGATTTTTTTCACCAAACTAGTAAAATGTGTAAACTGGCTAGTATGAAGTAAATCTTATAAATATACTAGCGATCTGCCGTGGCTTCACTCGTTAATAACAATCAACATTTACACTTAAACCCTCCTCGAGAATCGCTATATGAACGCGTAAAAAGTATATAAAACTCGTTTAGGAGATTTTGAGAAAATCTGTCACCTCCAGACATACAGACATGGTATAGGCAAGTGGGGAATAGGTAGTTGGGTGGCACGCTATGATGTCCTTTTATTAAGGAAATATGTATTAGGTCTTTAAAAAGCATTTAAAGGAACTAGGTTTTGTACCAAGCCTAGTTGGTATAAATGTGATTCGTAACTACTTTTCAGAGTTTTAGTAAGCTCATGAACATAAAAAAATGTGGCATTAATTACCATATGATAATATTCAAAATTAAGTTTTAGAGACGTATCTCATCTTTGTCGAACTTGTCATTTAGATGCCTCATTGATATTACCTATCATATATTTTTCTCTCACCGCTTTGTGATTGCATTTTGGCTGTAATTTCCCTAACAGATTGGCGATACGATAACGCCGGTTGGAAATGTGACGAGCGATGTTGTGACGGAACGTAGCCGGGTAAATAATTACGCGGCGTATTCTCGAGTTCGAGTCGTCACAGCTACGTGTGTACAGCGGGAATGGGACACAAAACAAGTATCAGGTTTGTAAATTAAACGTATTAACTAGCATCGCTCCGCGGTTTCACTCGCGTCACTCCGGTCTTGCTAGTCGTAGCGTTATGGTATATAGACTATAGCCTTTCTCGATAGACGCACTATTCAACACAAATTATTTTTTCAATTCGTGCCATTTCCTACGATTAACGCGTTCAAAGAAACTAACTCTTCAGCTTTGTATTATTAACATAGACAATATACAAAATTTCATTCGAAACGACATTAATGAAGCGTCTTCTACCAGTTTCATAATGGGCAGTAGGAAGGGAGAGCCAAGTGCAGCTCAATATATAAAATGCCGATCTGTTAGGTATCGTAAAATACGAATTACGCAAAAACTACCCTGTCTGAAATGCTCACTTTTTAATTTACTTCTTACTAATTACTGTGATGATACATACGTATCGAATCATCATACATATTATACATACATACATCTCACGTATCGAAATACGAGAGTTTTTGTTTCAGCTCACGAACAAACGAGACATTACGACACGAAACGCTACACCGAAGATATCAAGTGTGCAAGAGGTACCTCCTCGACCGTGCCAGCCCAATGCGGCAAGCCGCTATTTCCTCATTCTAGAAAAATATTTTAATTTCCCGAGGCCCTGAATTTATGATTCATGTACGTTATATTTGGTTATATATGTATAATGTGTACAACGATTAATTACTGTGTGTATTTAATAATATCAAAGGAATGATACGTCTAATTATTACACGCGAAAACTTTACCACACTTGCAGAATGTCGCATATTAATTATTCGTAACTCATTAAAGTGTTAAATCAAACAGTGTTAGTTTGCAGAGCTCATTTGATCACAGATGAAACGACTTGCTGCGAGAACACCCAGATATAAGTATAAGTTGGTTTCCGTTTTGGATTTTAAATTTTTTGAATAGTATCAAGAAACATTTTATTTGAATCTTTAATTATAGAGCAGGGACTTTTTTTTCTTGACCTGAACTTATCCTGCGGAAGCGAAGAGAAGTCCAACACAGCTTCATCGGATTGCTATGAGTGCACATCTGGCGACTGGGTTTGGAGTGGAAAATGAGACCGAAAGCAGATGGGAAAGATGCATCCCGATATGAGAGTGTTTGTAACAGCTGATTTCACTAATATTATCATGGCCATTTCTGACACAATATTTACAACAACTGACCATTATTCCTGAAGATGTTTACGATAATGAAGGCGTGCCACACAAAAGATCTCTGTTTTTTTCTGCTCAATATTTTATTACACCGTCTCGAGCGGCTGGAGGCTTCCATTTTATTTCCTCCTTCAGCTAATAAAAGCGTTATCGTATCGTCACACAATAGCAAACTGTCGCCGAGTTCCGTCAAAGCGTCTAAAACACGAACCTACGAAACTAAACTTCGGACGGAATATTGTTATTGTTATTAAATATATTTTCCAAACATTAATATCAAGAAATTTCTGGGATAAGAAACATTTTAAGCTTAACGTTAAGTACGATTTGTTTTTGGAGTTACACTTCTTTTGGCGCCTTAGGCAAAAATATTAAAAGCAATTTTTTATTCACCGTGGCGAAAAACCGACACCCTGAAGTTAGCTATAGTCTACATTTGAGTTTTTCTCTTGTTACGTCATAGAAGTATAACTAATAGCGCATGTAGATAAAGTATACACACACTTTTTTTATCCTACCACTTCCCATAATTAAAATATATCACTAATTTTATAAATTCAGTATTTCAAGTTTACCACCAGGATATTCAAGTTCAATTAGGTACTTACTTATTTCTGTACCTAATTGTTACGTATTTATATGCACCAACCCAATTATCCGTTTAGTAGCTTTGCTGTGCATGGATGTGAATTGGTTTTAATTGTATTCTGTTACTGTGCATATTTTAAAGAAAGGAAAGAAAGAGGAAAAAATAAATAAGCAAGTAAGAACTATACCTACTGAAGAAAAAAGCTTAGCCATTTCTTTTTGCATATTAATTTTATGTAGAAACAAGTTTTTGTTTTTAATTATGTATAATAAATAGTCTAATCATTGACTCAAAAATTCAATAATCGTTCATCGTTTCGTTATTCCTTTAGTAAGATGGGCGTAACAAAATATCAAAGCACATAACACTAGTTCTGTCTACCATGCGTCAATGCTTGTATTTAGCTCACCTAACTCTTTTTCGCAAAATAATAAACCTATATCCATATCATAAATAATAAACCCAGAAAGGAAAAAACTATGTTTTCAACAACTAGTTCGAAAAAAAAGGAAAATAAATATTCTAAGGTGAATTTTTTTCGTCTGATTATGTATTATGTTGATTATTAGTAAGTAAAAGCGCCGAAGACCGCAACCGTGTAATTTGATGATAAAAAAATAAGAAACGAGTGTACCTTAGACCACTAAGAAGTAAAACTTCTTTAGTTACACGAAATGTAACTGCGCTAAGAGAAAGGAAATATGTGTCTTGTCTGTACAGTAAGATGCCTAAGGTTCTCATCCTATGTTCACTAACTAATATCTCCCTCCTCCGTTCGCCTCATCCGATCCCATTTTTCGTAACGCTGTCCTCACATATTCACCATCTTACTCTACGAGTCAATTTATTATTATATTTTTAAAGTAAAACTTCTTTACACAACTCCACGAACATTGCGTTCCTTCCAAACATGATTTCTCTCAGGAACTTTCGGTTTCGGTCGAAACTGAGACCTTTGCCGAAACTCGGTTTCGGTTATAAAATCAGTTTCGATCGGAACCTAAAATACAAAAAAACATATACAACAACAACAACACACCTTCACTACAATTCCCTAATTTGGTACTTAATAAATGGATTTTTTATTTATAATGCCGCATCCACAAGCTCTAGCAACGTTGATTTAGGTCATCATTGTTATTCACAGTAATGTTGCGTGGTTCTTTGTGGCGTAGAACCGTCGCTACGGTGCTGCGGCTGCTACGAGCTCACTCCATTTATAGCAGATTTCTATGTCTCTACGTAGTAGAAATACAGGTGTTTGCATTTGTTTATTTAAAGTGACCATACATTACATTTTACCAGGACTGTCTCGTTAATCGTTTTTTATTCTTTCCTAGTAAAACCTTAGATATAGTTGAAAGTTCAAATAAATATCCAATATAAGCAAATGGTCGTCCGTGAAATAAAATATAAATATTTTTACAATAAAGCTACCACAGCAACCACGGCCTCAACCCGTTTCCATGGTTGCTATAAAGCTTCTGAAACGCCGGGCAAGTGAATAATTAAATAAGCCGCGATTAAATCCATAAAAGTAGCGCGTAGTTCGCGTTCAATTTGAACATAATTTTTTTTTTATTCATAACAGAATTCTTCTTTCTTGTTGAACGTCCAAATTCTACCACAGCCCAGACCTGAGAAGAATTGGCGAAACAAACTCGGTGTGACTTTCATTTAAAATGATGGCTACAGTTAAAATTACAATTAATTTACATTTCTTAAGCTAAGCTTAAGAACAACAGGAACAGCTTAATCTCATGGTTCATTTCATTCCTCTCCCTCCATTGCCATTTTCCTGTATTCTCTAATGTCGTATTTAACTTTTACCACATAATTTCTTTTTATATAAAATAGGGGGCAAACGAGAAATCGGGGCCTTTTCACAACTGTCGATGCATGGGCATAATTACTATGCCGGTGCATTGCCCTCCTCCGCCGCGCCTCAATGGGCCACCGGCTTTTAAATGCTCTTTCAGATATAGAAATACATTTACTCAGTATTATTTATGTCTATATTTCATTATTACAGCACTGAAAATGGTAATAGAAAGTTTTTGTACAATACATAGCCTGTGAGAGGTTACTCACGTTGCTTACTCTGATCACCGGTGCAGTAGTCGACAAGTAACCGACTGCTCCTCATACAGTGCAGCCCTATAATTATACCCTCAAAATCGTACCTATTAGGAATTCTCTTAATCTGCAGCTCTAACATAACTGATCGAAAGCTTTAGCGCCATCAAAAAATGATAATGGTAAAAAACCTAACGTGTGTTCACCAAATCAGACAGATTTAGGATAAACAAACTACACAAATAAAAAAGAAACAAGAATCGAAACGACAAAAAATACAACGATCAAAAAACAACATTATCGCATACGTAACAAGAGACAGAATCATTGAAATGGTTGTAACGGGTTGACAGGCAAACAGTGATATAGCTAGCAGCCGCTGAGTGGGTTTGCTTGTACCACTCGATCAGCGTAACGTGATACCGGGGAGGAAAAACTTACGCATTTCCATATGGAAATCTGTTACATATCAGTAGCGACGCGTTTGGGAACCTTCGACAGATGGATATGTCACTTGGTATTCAAATACCAGATTGCAATAGATTCGTGTTGAGAAATTCGCTATTTTTATAAATAAGAGTCACTGGAGCCTTGTTATTCGGACGGCAAGACCGGGGCACGTATATGTTGTTCATCTATTATAGCTGGACTACGTTGTCACGTATCGCGCTGTATGGACTGTCTGCAAAGCCCATTGGGGGAAACGGAGAGAAGGGCCACGCATCTGCATGCGATCTACGTCTTTCACCCTCCAATTTTCAGCTCAAACGTCCGAGGCCTTCTTTTCAAACTAAGACTGCTTCACGACCCGGTGACGATGTTGCTGGATTGACCATACTTGGTTATTGAACATGGTATTGTTAAGGGGCTTCACTACCTTCTCAAGAATGGCATCATGATATGATGACTTGAGCGTATGTTTTGATTTCTTTTTTACATAAACGGCTCAGTCACGTCCTCATAGCTAACACCCCACCAAACCATCACTAAAGTCGGATAGTGCCCTACGGGCTTTGAGCATAAATACGGTCATTCTGTTTGTTAAAATGTTGCTCAAGTTTAAAAAAAATCTCATCCGTAAACAAAACTTTTCTGTGACCTCCCTTTGCGTACCTCTGCAGTAGTTGTTTCGAATTTACCACCCTGTTCATTTTTAATTTATCAGTTAGTAAATGGCCAATGTGAATGGCCATGATGGCTCTTAAGGTCATCTCTTGAAATACGGGACATGGCTCTAGGTGCTATCTTCATTTCCAGAGATAAAATCTTTTGCTTCCGGACAGGATTTCTTAGAATTCTTTCTCTTTCTGTTCTGGCCACCTGTACGTCTTGCAGTGTTCCTACGAAAACGTTTTCGCATGATCACTACGTGGACGGCCATATCTTTCGCTTAAACAAACAGAGGAAGTCTCCTTGTACCTGTTAATAGCCCGGTATACAAACATTTGACTAACAACAAGTGTATGGAGAATTTTAAAAATTTCATTGGTCTAATTTCATCCTACTTTACCTTCATACCTAATTTTTGTAGTGCAATCACAGCAATTCTATTCTCTTTATCACCCCACTCGATTTTAATATGGCAAAATATTGTACATTGTGTTGGTGCCAAAATGACAAAATACAATTAACAATCATATAAAAATTACAAATTCCAAATTCAAATGTAATTTTATTTTATTTTTAATTGTAACAATATTTATGGCCAAACTGAGTATCTTCATCGTTAGAAACATTTAATACACTCGTGGCCAGACAGTAAGACCCCCAGAACAAACACAAGACTCTCAATTCATTGTTTGTGCACCAGATTATCAAACCCTGTCTGAATCTAATTCATTTGTATGTACGAGTTAGCTACACCTGCTGATTCAAATACTTTAGCATAATTTCGTGAGTTATAATTTTATTTCTTTATCATCATACTAGCAGCCCATCTTGGCACGGATATTTCACAAAATATGGTAAACATTCATTGTTTTATATAAATACAAAGTCTGTCGAAATGTCAATCATTTCTGTAGTTGCGATATAAGGATTGACTTTGGTATTTTTTGACACCTTTAGTTACATTATCGAAGTTTTAGTAACGATCTATAACGTTTCAGAAGATAACACATAGTCCATATTGATTAACGATAATGTAGGATTCTAATGGTCCCCAACCTGGTTCACCTTGTCGTGGCGGTGGGGCTTAGTACCCTGGGGTGATCCGACACACTTTGGGTGGAGTCAATTGAACCGAGGAGGTGGCGGCTCTATGTACCCCTCTTATAAGAAGAAGAGAGAAAAAATGAGGCGGCGCTATTGCGCACGGGGCCAGGGGCGAGGATGAGAAGCTCACCCCATTGCACCGTCCCGTAGTACGTGGGATTGTCCTATAGTGCGGAGATGGAGTCGGTCCCTCTGAAGGCTGACTAGCCGTCGAGGTGCCCTGATGATTAGTTGTTCCAGGGACGGCACTGATGGCACCCGTGCTGGTTTTTGTGTGTACCCAGGACCGGTGAAGGCGCGTTAATACGTTTCCCCGCGTCAACCAAAAAAAAAGTATTCTAATGGTAAAACAATTATTGAAATCGCTCCAATAGTTACGAAGCCTATTAAGTGCAAACAAACAAATAAACCAACAAACGATTCAATGTTTCTTCCATAATCTAATATAATAATTATTTTTTTAGATAATACACACACAATAATACACACCAGCATTTTTCAGACTTCAAGCTGTTATTAGAAACTGAAAAAGAAAATTAACCTGAACCCAGGACCTCACGAATATGGTTAAACATGCCTACCAGTAGACTACAATATCCGCAATAGGGTAGTCATGACCACTAAGTGTATGTACTCGTATTTGTGCGTGTCGTGTTTGTTTTATTTAATTCAAGTAATGAAATCTAAATATTATAATCATATGATGAAGATGTAATTCTAATTCTTCGGCTGTAGCAAATCTTGAATTCCTCCATTCGCCTAAGTTTTTGAAAAAGGGATGGGAATATTTTTTCTAAGAATTAATGTATAGATAATTGAAACCCTTGAAGCCAACCCTTATCGAACTGATGCCGTCCTTCGTTAAAAGGCAACCGTATTAAAGTTCTTGTATGTAAATTTCGTTTAACGGTTTTGGATTATATTTTTTTAGCGTTCATAAATGTATAACAGATGTCAAACACCAACAGGTATGTACCCATTGGTGTCTGATATAGTCCTTTTGGCAGAACTAAAAGCACTGTACCATTGTACCAAGTACCAACAGCTAGGCTTCCTTAAATATATATTTTACGAAAACGAAAACTTTTTATAGAGTAAAACAAAAAAGCGGCAAAGGAGCTATCGGAGCATTTTTACGACTACCGATGCCCATGAACATCCACATAATTACTATGCCTGTGTATTGCCCTCCTTTTCACACACACGCCCCCGTCCGCGGTGGGCCACCGGCTACTCACAAACCGCACGAAATGCGACACCGTGGATGTAAGTTTACGACGATATCAAATGAGCGAGAGGAACCTCCCCGGTCGTGCCGGCCCAATTCCGTTGCATAGGAGGATGTGATGTCATGCACCATGCATGACACTATCTCCCCTTATGCAGCATGGTGTATTCAGCAGCAATATATGCCTCACAATTTTCGTAAAGGCCTCCAGCTCTGCTTGTAGTTTTTTAGTTATTAGAAACCAGTAGCGCCCTGCGGTTTCACCCGCGTAACCAGCACACTCAGCTCCTATTTGTTACAGCGTGGTGGTATATCAATACTAATATTATAAAAATGAAACATTTGATTGTTTTTTTGTTTGCGTCGAAAAGGCTCCGAAACTTCTAAACGGATTTGAAAAATTATTTTACTGTTATCATCCTACATTATCGCTGATGAACGTGGGCATGTAGAACATGTTCTAAACGTTTTAATGATAAGAAAAACTTCGATAATGTAAAACCGAAATGTGGAAAAGATATCAAATTAAATCCTTATTTAGCTGCAGAAATTATTGACAACCGGCGGTCCTGGTTCACGTCGTTCTGTCATCAATGTAAATGTTTACGAGGCCGCAATTAAAAAAAACGGAATTTCTATATTTTTGTATATCAATAAATTTTTGCCATATTTAGTGAATTATCCGTGCGAGGCCAGCCAGGATCACGGCCAGGTAGAAGCTTATAGCTTCGCTGTCCCTACTCCTCCTACTTCCGTCCTTCCTCAATAAATGGCCTGTCTTACTATTCGCTATTGCAAATAGGGCTAGTAGTTCATGAGATTTGCGCGTTCGACCTTACAAACTTGACACCCGCGGTTTTACTCGCGTAACTTCGCTTCTGTTGGCTGTACCAAAGTGGTATGTAGCCTATCTGTCAGATCCGATCATCAAAATAAAAAAACTTCAGCTTTACAATATTATATAGATAATCATTAATATAATAATCATAAAAACGCTTATTACCTAAATTAGTTTATAATGAATATAATCAAAGGTTGAGATATTCTAGTGAGCATTGATACTTATGTCAGGAGAATCTCGAATATATTTATAAGAATGTGACGAATGATTAAAATATTTAAAAATAATTGAAATGTTCCGATTCCCCACACCGAACCCTAAAAAACTGCACACAATCCCAAATCCCATGACAATAGATGCGGGCAGCGCTGAGAGCCATTGTCTGTCCCGACTCCCGGCGACTCCCGGCGTGGAAACATGGGATGAGCGGGAATGAACGGGAATGAGCGACCAGTTGACGGCAAAATGAAGCCGAGATGGAAGATAAAACAATCGTTTAATCGATTTAAACTCGTCCGCCCATTATTCTTGCTTACCCGACGTTGGACATTGAATAGGAAAACATGGACTTCATCCCCATAGGTTGGTTCCGGTTGGTCACATGAACTTGAATGATAAAATCCAGTCGAAGATTGGTCTAATAAATGTAAATATTCACGGATATTTGATTATAAAATAAACTAGCACCATCCCGCGATTTCGCCCGCATATCTCCGTCCCTATTAGTCGTACCGTCAACCGCGGCGCTCGTTTATCTCCCTATGAAATAAGACAATTGTATACTTAGGCAAACATAGCTTACATATATGCCTATGTACACACATACAAGACTAGTGATATACAGATAGCACAACACATTCGCGCCCCAACAGCACTATACATCACCCAAACAGCGCTTTTAAATGCATAACACGCTTTTAATTACTCGGCATATTCAAGTGAAGCACCCATCAGCCTCGAGCTCTCAGACACTTGCACAAATGTACTTCCCAGTGCGCCACTGGAGACGTCAAACGAGAATAGACTGCTCGGTGGCGCCAAATATGTCTTACGTGTGTTACCAATTTGTCTATGGTTCATTTATTATCTTTAACATTGTCTCATCTTTAACATCATGTGGATAACAACATGAACGCATAGAATACATTGTATCATCAAAATAAAATAAAAAAAACGCAACAAATGCGTGTTTTTAATCATTCGTTAAGTTAACGGTCACTGCAGCGATAAAGTATCTATAGAGACCGTGCAATGGCGGTTAGAAGTGAAAACTTAAAACTAGCAAGAATCAATGAGCTGTATTTAGCAGCACACACTTGTAGCGCGGTGTAGATTCTACATGTTACAGCACGCCGCATAGTACAAAACCGTGTAGCGACTTTGCTGCACTGAAGATGGAACAATTTCCAGTGCTAAGCACCCGTAGCATGTTGCTGACGCCGCCAAATAAGTTTTCACTTCGAAAAGCTTAGCAACACGCACGGGTTATAACTAGTGTATTAATAAAAAACAGATTTTAATAGCAAATTAAATTCGAACAATACGTAAAACGCACCCCCCGTTAGAACAAAAGGGATGACAGTCGGACGTGAAATCTCATCTGCAAATATCTTGGGTAAATCTTAATCTCTATTGTCTGAGGCCAATAACGAGCGACTCACAGCCAGACGTCGGAATTAATGTAATGGGAATCGTCTTTTAAGGTAATTCGTGCCCGGCGCCCGCGGCTACTAAGCTGTGATGAATTTGGGTTGAGTTGAGAGTGTGCTAAATGATAAATGTGTCATTAGTAGGTAATAGATGCCTAGTACCTACTATTCAGATCTTCATCGAGAGTATACTAAACGTTTAATTAATACGTACCTACTATCGAAATCTTCATCGAGTGTGTACTGAATGTATAATTAATAGGTACCTGCTATACAGATCTTCATCGAGAGTGTACTAAATATGTAATTAGGTACCTACTATTCAGATCTTCATCGAAAGTGCACTGAATGTGTAATTAGTAGGTACCTACTATTCAGATCTTCATCGAGAGTGCACTGAATGTGTAATTAATAGGAACCTACTGTTGAGATCTTCATTGAGAGTATACTAAAGTGTAATTAATATTTACCTACTATTGAGATCTTCACCGAGAGTGTACTGAATGTGTAATTAATAGGTACCTACTATTCAGGTCTTAACTGTGTCCTAAAAGTGTCCTTCAGAGACGAAAGTCTCAATAGTTGGTAGGTACCTACTATTGAGATCCTCGCCGAGAATATACTAAATGTGACATTAAGCTTAACGAATTATTTATTGTACCTTATAAATGTATGCCAAATGTCTAATTTACAGGTACCATAGAGATCATATTCTTTTTGTTAATCTATGGTAAGTCCTGTAGTAGTGAGTTTGCAAACATTCATTTTTTTTGTAACCCCACTAGGAATACAAAATTTTTCCTAGTTGCCACGCCCTACAACCTAAATCGGTTTTAGAGTTTACAGATTTTTATATACATTACTTAAAATGTTGAAATTATTCACTCTATCGAAATCATAACCACTAAGGTGAGTGACATCCCACGTTTCTAACAAACTGATTTGACAGACGATCGATATAATTTTCGTATTAAATCCTTTTTCGCAAAATTCTGAAACAATTGACATCCGTGCTCTATCCCCTTCAACGTTAGAGTCCATAATGGTCAAAAAAAAAACACTGATTTTACACATTTAGAGTTTAATTTAAAAAGCCATAAGGGATTAGTGTAAGAAGTAAAATGTTTGACAATGCGAAGCAAGATTTTATGACTAAAACAAAGACGGTGTAATCTCACTTGTTGATTCCCTCCCCAAAATAATAAACCCTTTCCCCCACAGCGCAGTCGTCGTCAACAATTTATTGCTCGCCCATAAATATTAAAAACTTTGAAAGCATAAATCTCCGCTATTAATAACGACGCAAACATACGGAGGCAATATTGCCTTTCTTGTAGACATCCGATATTATGAGTACAAAACTCCTTGCAAGGATTTTTGATTTTTTTCCTTTTGTTCGCCGCGCTGGCTGAATGCCCTTGAATTTATTTGCGCTGCTTATTAGACGAAGATATATTATTTTTTACGCAACAATGATTTATACTGTTAGCGGTAAACGACCGATCTTGTAGTTGTCTGTGGGCGTCGCATACCACTTCCCTTGCAGTGGTGTGATTCTCGCTTGAAAACTTTATTTAAAATATGTGTGATTTAGGCCACACGACAGAAGCAAAACTTCAATACTCATACGAAACGTAACGGGCTATGAGAAAAATAGGAAGTAAATGAAATGGGTGCACCCAGGGAAAAAATACCTTGAAATATTTATGTACTACTAAAAAGTATTGAAAAATAAAATTGTTAAACTGTACTTTGTTTCGTAATTCAATGAGACAGCTTCCCTTTTACAGTATACTCAAACAAAAAATCAATCCGAGAATAATAAATGTGGGAACACAAAGGAAGCCATTAGCGTCATCTCTATGGGTGGCCGCTAAAACTCCATGGAAAATCTCCATGGAAATCAACGGATGGCGACTTTTGATTAATTAGCCCCATTCTTTCTTCGGTGAGACAGGAGACGATAGTCCATAGACAACAATATGGCGTACTTTGTCTATAGCGTACTTTCAATTTTATGTCGCAATATATCGATATTGTCTAACATGCAATATCTTGTGTGTTTCTTCTTTAATTTATTGGAGTCATTGGAGAATTATTTAGCGGACTCACACGTTCTTTTTATTAAAGTGAAAACTTCTTTACCGGCGTTAGGACAGAGCTGTGGGTTCGTGTCATCAACATGCTACATGGCACAAGATGGTGGAGTTGCGACAGCTCGTAGCAGCTACGCGGCGTCCAGCATTGCGTAGCTGCGACAAGTACAGTTGCAATTACTAGTTCTATCCACGCTGGGCTACAAGTGTGTGCCACTAAATACAAGTTGTTGCTTGATCGTTTTAACATATCAATTTTATCGGCAGTTATTTTTTTAGTGTAGTGCGTGCGATCTTTCCGTGCTTGTTTCGAATATGTTTTTGATTGATCGCAAGATGACCATCATTTAATAGATATTATTATTGTCTTAAGTTTAAAAGTGGTTTTATTGTAATAAATCTACAGGTTTGTCTATTAAAAATATTTCATTTAAGCTTAAATACTGTATATTAGGCGTTTTGTGGTGATCATTAGGCATTAGCTAATAAAAGATAAGTTTTTTTTAAAGTCGTTTATGTAGTAAATATAATAGGTTATTTTTACCTAAGTTATATAATAATAATAAGTTTAACAATTTTATCTTTTATACTATACGTTACAGTAATTAAATATGTTCTTAAGACACATTATTCTTAAGAATTTAGACTAGTATAATAATTAATAATTAAAAGTCCTCTTGTTTAACCTTTTAAACCTTATCGGTGAGTTTTTTTTTATCTATCAGAATCTAGTAAACTAGTCTCGAAACTCCTAACTAACGTTTCTATTTAAAAGCTTCATAATCCCAAAGCGAATAAGTCGCTTTGTCAACAAATACTTATTATGAAAACCACAAAGAGCCCTAAAACAAATCCAACTTTGATTTGTTTCAAAGAACATTTATGGGGAAATTCGAAGAGGGGAGGAAGGAATCGTTGGCCTTCCTCCCCGCCATGCTAATTAGTAATTAATGCTTGTCATCTCCACGGCTCCGTTTCGTTATTGACTAATTGTTTTCAAAACAAGACCCACCTTTAATTCGGCGCCATTATAGTGTTCACGCCTGACAAAGTTTTGTTTCGAGCTAGTAGCATTGCCCACTGTCTGATGTGTAGAGAATAATTAAGCATCAAGTACCTACAATTCATAATCCTATTTTAACATGACATTGATTTGATATGAAAAAAATTCAGATTGATTGACTGTGAATTGATTTAGTAGTTACTATGAGGATTGACAACTCTTTGTCTTAAACGATCGGATTCTCCTTTGACAGGGTTCCATAGAAACAATAAATAAATGAAT